>PVKC010004385.1:0-11709 GCA_004027635.1 Crocidura indochinensis | reverse complement strand
CAGCCATGAGGATTTACTTATATTGATTTCTTTGAAAGCTACATTTCATGGATTGGCCCAAAATTTTGTTTGTTTGGGGTACATAGATAGTGGTGTTTATGGCTTACTCCTGATTCTGTGCTCCACAGTGATCCCTAGGAAACAAATATGGTATTGGAGATTGAATCAATATGCAAGCAAGTCAGGGCACCTTCATCCTTGTCCTATCTCTCCAACCTCATGGACTAGTCCATGTTTTTAAAAGATCTCTTTGAAGAAGTTTTTTTTTATCTCTATAAAAGTAATAATCTTGAAGTATGATCACTTGGCCCTTTAAGAATTATAGTTTAGGGGGCAGGGCAGTGGCGCTGGAGGTAAGGTGCCTGCGCTAACCTAGGACGGACCTCGGTTCGATCCCCCGGTTCCCCATATGGTCCCCCGTGCCTGCCAGGAGCGACTTCTGAGCAAATAGCCAGGAGTAACCCCTGAGCATCACCGGGTGTGGCCCAAAAACCAAAAAAAAAAAAAGAATTATAGTTTAATAAAATTAAAATTATAGGTTTATTGTATACCCAAACATTAGGTCTTAGATCTAAAAGGTTAATTGTATACCCAAACATTAGGTCTTAGATCTAAAAAAAGAATGAGAAAATATATACAATATTGCCTACATGTAACATTGGTTTAGGCAAAATAAAAGTTTCCTTCTATTTCACACAAAACTCTAAGCTGTTGGGGTCAGAGAGATAGCATGGAGGTAAGGTTTTTGCCTTTCATGCAGAAGGTTGGTGGTTCAAATCCCGGCATCCCATATGGTCCCCTGAGCCAGGAGTATCCCCTAAGCACTGATGGGTGTGACCCACCCCCCCACCCAAATAACTCTAAGCTGTCATGGCAACTCTACTTGAAAAACTCATCATCATTGTCCCATACCTTTTATAAAAAGTCTCATTGCTCCACCACCTTTAGAGATATAGGTCTTCAGCAAAGTATAAGAATATATTGATCACACTGAAAGTGCAAAAAGTGAGGAAAACCTAGAACACCTTTTCTATCTACCCCTATCATACATACAATCTCCCTTCAGTGGTCCATCTGCA
Organism: Crocidura indochinensis; assembly: GCA_004027635.1. Lineage (NCBI taxonomy): Eukaryota > Metazoa > Chordata > Mammalia > Eulipotyphla > Soricidae > Crocidura > Crocidura indochinensis. Next base: position 10,630 of record PVKC010004385.1, on the reverse strand, counting down.
AGTTTCACAAATCATTTCTGCTTGCATTCCATAGCCCAAACTTTTCCACATGTCACTATTCTTACCTACACGAGCAGCTGAAAAATATCATCTTTCTACTGTATAATGTACTCTCAGTGAAAACTTAGGAATTCTGAAGATGAGGGAGAGAAAGATGATAAGAAAAGTCAACAGAGGTCCTCAGCCTATATAGAGTGAGATTCAATTTTTAATTCTGTTCTTGACATTATATAAATAATTATGTTTTGATTCAATTTTATAAGAGAATATAAATCTGGCCAAACCTTTATACTTAAATAATGGAAACAGCAATACAACATTGCCACAATTTTGGCTTCATTGTGCTAGTACTTATGACAGTACTAAAGAAAGCTAATTTTAATGTGTTCTTAAAAAATAATTTTTCTAAGAATTCTAAAGCAATTCTAATCTTCTTGCCATACTTAACAACTAGCTTTCAAAAGATTACATTAAAAACTCAAATTATAATATGAAAAAATCATTGGCATATTCCTACAGCATATGGAACCATACCACCTCAAAGATCCTTTAAAATTAACACAGTCAATTGTGTCTGTTCTGCCAGAACATTCTTGAAGTAATAAAATATATGCACTATAGCAAGATGTGCTCCTGAATTCTGACACTTGGTTCTCAGACTACTTCACAGCACTATATTTTATCATTCAAATACTACAGGAAACTAAAAATAAAGTAGTACACCAATGCATAATTTACTACTACTTGATATCTGAGCATTCTGAAATGCCTAGCCATAAGCTATGGAAACTTTTAAATAAATATAAAAGAGAACAATCAATAAAATTCATGGGGCCAGAGTGGTGGTGCAAGAGGTAGGGCATTTGTCTTGCATGTGCTGTCCTAGGACGAATTATGGTTTGATCCCCCTGGTATCCCATATGGTCCTCTAAGCCAGGAGTGATTACTGAGTGCATAGCCAGGAGTAATCTCTAAGCATCACCGGATATGGCCCCAAAACAAACAAAAAAGTAATACAATTTAGTTAAGTAGGTAGCACAAAAGACTGGAGTACATGTTTTGCATGCTGGAGGATAGATATCTATCCTTAAATTTTTAAACATACCATGGATGAGGCAGGAAGGGGGAAGAAGAGATCCAGAGATTTGCAATCCATCCCCTAAAGTATACAACAGAATACTGAACTGTAAAAATATGTAAGGAAATAACCCAGGGCCAGAGAATGAACCACCTGTAAAAATTATAAAGAAGGGTACCCAGGACTTTTGCAAGGCTAAGAAATATGCCCTATTTCTAGCCTACATGGAAAATCTTATAACTCATGGAATTGTTTGGTAAAATACACAGTAATGAATTTAAAATAAGATCTACAAAAATCAAGTTATTTCTAGGGGAAAAAATCAGGTATCTCTAGAAAAAAATTGCTAAAAATATTTATTGGGATACAAAAAATATATAATAACCTGCAACGTAACACTCACAATTTCTGGTATTAATAAAAAAATGATCAGTTAGGAGATAATTAAGAAAGTATAATCTATAACAAAGAGAAAAAAATAACCAAACAAAATTGTAGAGAACTAAAGATGTTAGAATTTACAGAATGGCCATGATAAATGACCATGATAAAAAAAATAAAAACTTTGATAAATAAATTCCAATTGTTAAAAAATATTCTGATAGAAGATTCTTTTTAAAAAATCTCGGGTCCGGGGTCCGGGAGATAGCATGGAGGTAAGGCGTTTGCCTTTCATGCAAAAGGTCATTGGTTCGAATCCCGGTGCCCCATATGGTCCCCCGTGCCTGCCAGGAGCAACTTCTGAGCATGGAGCCAGGAGTAACCCCTGAGCACTGCCGAGTGTGACCCAAAAACAAACAAACAAAAAAAATCTCGGGGTCAGTGAGGTGGCGTTAGAGGTAAGGTGTCTGCCTTGCAAGCGCTAGCCAAGGAAGGACTACTGTTCCATCCCTCGGAGTCCCATATGGTCCCCCCAAGCCAGGAGCACTTAGCCAGGAGTAACCCCTAAGCATCAAATGGGTGTGGCCCGAAAAAAAATCAATTAAATTATTTATGTTGGTGCGGGAGCCGTGTCCAGTAGTAATTTGGTATTACTCCTGCCTCTGCACTCAAGAGTGCTAGCAGGATTTATGGGACTATATCTGATGCCAGGAATTGATTCAGAGTCAACCTTGTGCTAGGTAACTGCCTTAGCCAATGTAATAACACTCTGGCCACTCATAGAAGACTTTTAAAGTAAGTATCCAAGTAAAGCTTTGAAAGAAGGAAGACACAATATTTGTAGTTGAAGACAATAACTATAATGACAGGTAGTAAACTGATGATACAGAAGAAACTTTTTTACAAAATAATGTATAGAGAAATAAGAGAATTAATAAACATAGAAAGTGTTGTTGGTCCTAATATATGTATACTGGATTTCTACAAGAAATAAGTTAGAATTTTTTCAAATAACTGGATCAAACATTCCTAAATTCAAATGGAACAATAAATGTCCACAAATAGCTAAAACAATCAATGGAAGAAAGCTTGGAGAAATCACCTTAAATTGTTCTATAAAGTAGTAGTTACTAAAACAGCATGATACTAGAATAAAGATAGAGCCTCAACTCAATGGACTAGTCTTGAATATTCTGAGATGGACACTCAGGTATACAATCAATTAATTTTTTAAAAAGAAGCAAGAAATACAAATTGGAGCAATAAAAGTCTGTTCAACAAGTGGTATTAAGAAAATTGGTCGACAAAGTGCTAAAAAGCAAGTTAAGATCTCTAATGCAGTGCACAAAAATCAAATCAAAATAAATACCTTGATAGCAAACTAAAACTAAAATCATAAGGTATATAGAGGAAAATGTATGCAGAACACTCCACAATATTGAATTTAAAGTCATCTTCAAGGAAGAAATACCACTGCATTTGGAATCGAAGATAAACAAATCAGAACTACATTAAACTGAGAAGCTTCTGAACTTCAAAGGAAATGGTGACTAGAATACAAAGACTACCCACAGAACATAAGAAGTTATTCACCCAATACCCATCTGATAAAGGGTTAATATTTAAGATACACGGCACTGGTTAAAGTCGGCAAGAAAAAAATCTAACTCCATCTAAAAATGAGGTGAAGAAATGAACAGACATTTTCTCAAAGAAGAAATACAAATGGCCAAAAGGTGTCTGAAAAAATGCTCCACATCACTTAATCATCAGGGAACTGCAAATCAAAACAACAATTAAATATCATTTCACACCACAGAGAATGGCACACATCACAAAGAATAAGAATAGTCCTTGCTGGTATGGATGCAGGGAGAAAGGGACTCTCTTTCTCTGCTGTTCGAATAGTGACTAGCCCAGCCTTTTTTGGAAAACCTTTAAGTAACTCAATACTAGCTACAAGAATTGTTAAAGAAAGTCCTTCAGGAAGAAGAAACATTGTATTATTTGGAAATTATATAAAGGTCATGGAAAGAATAAAAGAACTTAAAAGTCAGCTATATGAGTTAGTACAAAGATTTGCTTTTATGATATGCATCTCTTTAATAGATTATTTCATATTTAATAATAATGCAGTGTGAGATTTATAAGACCACAAGAAAAGCAGAATTAATATGAAATAAAATTTGATGTTTTCAATAGTGATTTGAAAAGTAGAGACTGACAGAATGTTAGATCTGCTTATTCTAGATAAATATAAACTATCATCGTCTTTATATATATATTTAGATATAATCTATACTTTCTCATTTGATTTGAATAGTTTTAATACTATACTTTTAAATATATGATTTAATTTACATTTATTGCATATGTTTTCTTAGATAAAAACTAATAAAATGACATCAAAAGTTTGCTCTTGATAGTAAACATATTAGCTTACAATAATTTGAAATAACTTTTCTGAATTTTTAATTAAAAGTAAGCAGTAATTTCTTCACTGTAATGCCAAATTCATCATAAAGTCATTTTACTGTGGGCAAATTTGAAATGTTAGATTATGAATGACACTTCTCAAAGAAAACATAAAAAGTGCTCAGAATCATGTGATAAAATTGTTCAAGCTCACTTATTAATAGTTAAATTAAAATCGCAGTGAGATACCATCTCACACTTATAAAATGGACAATATAAAAATGTAACCTTTGCACACCATATATAAGAATGCAAATTGGCTCAATAAATAAGAAGTGTTATGCAGTTATCCCTGACACTGCAAGGTCAAAGCAGTATCTTGTGCTTGGGCCAAACCACCTGTCTAGTTAGCCAAGAGTCACCTCCTCCAGCATGCTTAAAATATGCATAATTAGTGTAAGAGTTTTTATAAGTCATTGGGAAAGATGATAACCATTGTTGTCACCATTAAAAGCAGAGGAGAAAAAATAATAAAACCAATGCACATCTGGTGTTCATGAAACAGTATGCATGCAATTCTTTATGTTGCTATTCACACTTCTATATTCTGAAATCTACTAAAAATCAATCTGCAAGTTTCCTCAAGTTCTAGCAATGTAATGTAATTAAAAAGTAAATAAAGAAATACAGAAATGGCCTGGAGAGATAGTATATAGGATAGGACATTTGCCTTGCACATGGCTGACCTAGGTGCAATCCCTGGCATCCCATCAGGTCCCCTGAGCACTACCAGGAGTAGCGCAGAGCCAAAAGTAACACCTGAATATTGCCGAGTGTTTTCCAAAAAACATAAAATAAAAATATGGAGATGATGTGTCTTTTACGTCATAAGGGAAAAACAGATTCCAAAATGAAAATCTAGTATGAACAAAACTGCCTGGAAAAGGGGCTTAACTTGGGCAAAAAGTTTCACTTACAGTCTTTTGTGTGTGAGGCTCTGAAAAGAAATTCTGATGCACACCCAAGTTTGGAAACTATTATGCTAGATTAAATGAATGAACAAAGGGCCAGTTTCTGTGCTGAAGTCTGTGTATTCAAGGCCTACTATAGAAGACAACTATCAAATCTTCTAAAGGAGAAGGAGTAAAAAAGTGGAAAGTAGTTCTGCTTGTCAGCATAATCTTTCAAAGTTATGGAATATTTAAATTCCATAACCATTGCAAATTTCGAGATTCATAGTTCTTGAAATAATCAAATGAGAAAATTTATATGAATAATATGCAACACTGAGAACCAATAATAAATTATGTATTTTAAGGAACATCTTGCTCTAAAAGAGTCCAAAGTTGAATAAGAGATCTTAGTTATGAACGAGAATCAATCTCAGCTTTTCCAAATGGACATCCTGCTATGTTGATTTCACTTGTTTTGCCACTATTTGAGAAAATTATGATGATATTACATCTTGCATGTAAACTGAATTATAGAGCCACCAGGGGAATGGCTCAGGGTGGGCTATCCTTTGCAAGCAGGTTTCCTGAATTGATCTCTGGCCTGCATTGTACTTAGAACATAGCTAGTAAAAAACACAGGCTCTCAGTGTGGACATCTGCTTCTAAGCATAACAGATGTAACCCAAACACAACCCAAAATATTAAGCTATTTTACATTAACAACTTCTATGCATATACTACTCCCTTTGCTCATCTTCTATACCAGTAGGAGTAAAACATGGAAAGAAAAGAAAAAGAAGAGAAATCAATAGAAGAGGACAAAATATTCCAAAGCATTTTAAAGAAAAAAGGAAATTCGAAATCTGTTCAGAATATTAAAGGCATTAATATGTCAAGTATATATTCTCACAGTATAAAAATATAATGATGTTGACAACATAATGATGATTGCATATATAGTCCAAATTTAAGTTATTTAAGTCTGGACAAACACTAGGAAAATTGAGCCATTTGAAAAAAGGAAAAAATTGTATGTAAACTTTGCTTTTAAGTTAATAAGAAAATGATGGAAACCAAGTCAAATAATGAGATAAAGATGGACCAGAGTGGTGGCGCAGCGGTAGGTCATTTGCCTTGCAAGCAGTTGACCTGAGTGTCACCGGTTGTGCCTTCCCCCACCACCCACCCACCCCACAAAAAAAGAAATAAAACTATGAGGCTGAAGAGATAGCATGACGTTAGGGTGTTTGCCTTGCATGGAGCTGACCCAGGACCAATGGTGGTTTGAATCCTGGCATCCCATTTGGTCCCCTGAGCACAAAGTCAGCAATAAATCTGAGTGCTGCCGGGTGTGACCCAAAAAAACAAAACAAAACAAAACAAAAAACAGAAAAAAAGAAAAGAAAAAGAAATAACACTGTTTTTTGATCATGTTATGAGGAAAAAAACTACTGTAATGGATATGCTTCTCTGAGTTTGAAAAGATATAATTCGGGGCCGGGTGGTGGCGCTAAAGGTAAGGTGCCTGCCTTACAGCGGACCGCAGTTCGATCCCCCGTGCCCCATATGGTCCCCCAGGCCAGGGGCGACTTCTGAGCGCATAGCCAGGAGTAACCCCTGAGCGTCACTGGGTGTGGCCCAAAAACCAAAAAAAAAAAAAGATATAATTCACTTTATTTAATAGAATCTTTAATAGAAACATAACATGTGATTTAGTAGTGATGGAAAATGGGTTTGAAAATGAGGCATAACCATGATTCGAGGCTTTCTCATAGTCACATTATTTTATAAATAAAATTTATGATGTAATTCAGTACAATTAGACTCCAAGATGATGCAGGGAGTAAGGGACTTCTTGTATATGATGTGATTTAGTCCAACCTCAAGCAGTTCATAAGGTTCCTTGAGCCATGTTTAGGCATGACCTCCAAGCACAAATGAATGTCACTAGGTTTGGACCAATAAACACTCTCCCTCTCATCACCCGCCCACATCCCCCACCAATAAAATAAGCATTTTTAAGCTTCTTGGTTTCAATGTCTACATTTCACAAGGCCACATGTGTGGAATAATATGTAAACTATTTACATCATCACAAAATTCTATGTAATAGTACGTAACTGAAAAACTGTTATAGCAAAATGATATTAAAAACAGCATATACTCTGGGGTGGGGGGAGTGATAGTCCAGAAGTTAGGCATAGGACATCCTAGGTTCAATTCCTGGCACCTCACCTGGTCGCCTGAGCACCATCAGGAGTGATCCCTGAGTACAGAGCCAGGAAGGAGTAAGCACTGCTATTGCTCCTCCCCGAAAAAGAGAGCATAAGTAGAGAAAAAAACTCATCTTATTATATCCTGTATAATATTTATTAAAATTTTTTCATCTAAGAGCAGCTGTGGTAGACAGGCAGAGTCTACAGATTAAAACAAAATAGCTCTGCTCTTAAGGATTTCACAAATAGTAGAAAGCAATATAAACAGTCGATGAGTGGGAAGAATTAGCTGTCGACTATCAGAAATGCTGAGATGAAACAGTTCTGATGAAACTCAGTACTCTGAAATAAAAAATAGTACTCAAGCTCTCTCTCCCCTCAGGAAACTTACAGTGATGATAACTTACAACACTGGGTAAAGTAAAGTGGCAATTAATATTGAAGACTATACTGTAAATTAATAACCATCAATTTCATATATACTTTTAATTCCACGTTCGGTTATCATTAGAATGATAGCTAAGCACAGAAGAACTAAACCAGAGAGGGAGTACAGGGATTGGTTTACTTTTGCATGCAGCCAAATCTAGTTCTATCCCTGACACTGCATGTGGTCCTTCAAGTATTCCATAAGTCAGGAGTAAGCCCTGAGTACCATGGGGTGTGGCCCCAGAGTACAGGGTCAGGAGAAAGCCCCAAGAATTGTTAGGTGTGATCAAAATAAAACACACTTAAAATAAAATTAAAACACATATAAATGTATTCAAATTAAATTCATAAAAATCAACCTAGGGGCCAGAGAGATAGCATGAAGGAAAGGCATTTTGCCTTGCATGCAGAAGGATGTGGTTCCAATCCCGGCATCCCATATGGTTGCCCGAGCTGCCAGGAGCAATTTCTGAGCATAGAGCCAGGAGTAGCCTTTGATCGCTGGTGGGTGTGACCCAAAACCCCCCCCAAAAATCATCCTAAAATTAAATATTTAAGAGATCCAGTACAGTGGGTAAGGCTTATCTTGCATGCTATTGTCCCAGGTCCTATCTCAAGTACCTCATATAGTCGTCGAAGAACACCAGGAGTGATGTCTGAGTACAGATCCAGAAGTAAGCCCTAAGAACCATTGAGTGTAGCCCAAAATAAAAGAAAACAAACTAAACACACTAAATATTGCAAATTTTTATCCTGACATCTATAATAATCGTTGTTCTCAATCATGCATGTGCTATATGAAGGCTAAGTAACACAGAGTTCACAGTTTGCTAAATAAGTCTGATCCGCAATAAGGTGAGGATGACTTAAGTTAAAGAACACATGGCAGCATAGGCATCCAAAAGTACATACATGATAGTGGTTAAATCATTTGGAGTGTGAAGGTGAAGCAATACTATCTATATAGTTTCTCTACACAATCTGTTCCCCATTCTAGCAAACTTGGAGATAGATTACACATTCGATTTAAAAGTCAATAACCTTGCATTGCTCATCATGTCCTCAATACAATGAAAATAAGTTGCAAATCCTGAATGCTCGGCTGATACCTTTTTTAGATCTGATGTTTGAAGAGAATTTCCTAGTAAAGTTATAGTCACGAGTATTCAAGACCAACTACTTGGAATCCCTATTCCATAGCTCTGGTCATCTTTCGCTAGATTATTTGTTTGATGGGAGGCAAGAGGAACAGACACACCAAGCAGAGTTCAGAAGCTGTTTCTCCTAGCTCTGTGTTCAAAGGTGCCTCCTAGTGGTGCTTAAAAGACCATATGCAAAGTGACCAGGACTCCAGTGCACTTTCTTGAAAAGATATGCTGCATTTATATTAATAAAAAAAAAGATTAAAGCACTTAATGAGACTATATTTTTATATGCTGTCTTTTTCTTTTGGTTTTTGGGTCATGCCTGGCTGTGCTCAAGTCTTACTCTTGGCTATAAGTTCAGGGATCACTCCTGGTTGTGCTTAAAGGAATATATGAAGTGCTCAGGAAAGAAAACCTGGGTCAGTAAAATGCAAGAGAAACAAACCAACACCTGTACCTAAATCTACTATATCTCTGGCCTATAAGTTTATATTCCTTTGTGGGAGGGGAATTGAACCACACCTGGTAGGGCTCAGGGGTTACTCCTGGCTCTGTGCTTAGAAATCACCCTGGCAGGCTCAGAGGACCACATAGGACACTGGGGGTCGAACTCAAGTCGGGCCTATGTTGGCCACATTCAAGTCAAATGCCCTACCACTGTACTATCACTCTGGCCCTGTATTCCTAACCTTAATATCAGCAGTATGGGAGGGGCTGGAAAAAAATATCAGCAGTAAGGTTTCAGTACATATTCTCATTCTCAATATAATTATTCAGTTCTTCAATGAATTACTGACTCATCAAATCAAGTCAAATAACTCATTTTAATTTCACTAGTTCTCTGCTCACATTTAATATTTGCTCACTGATTTGCTTTATAATTTATGAAATCTACAGGAAAAAAGACTGTATTTTACTCCAAAACTAATGTAGGTTCTGAGTATGCTGAGATAAAACTGTTCTTCCTGTAGCATTTTGTTTGAAGATGGTTAGGAAGCAGAAACTTCTCTTTACCTCCCTTCCTTTGAGTCATAGTAGAAATTGTAGATCTCGAGTGAGCTGCAGAGAAAGTGCAGACTCTATAAATGCACATGTAAAACAGTCCATCTACAATGCGTACTGATGAATTTCAAAAGTATAGAGGCTTTTGAGGCAGCAAAACACAAAGTCTTTACTCATAAGATTAATTACTTAAGCCACTACTATTAAAGTCTATAAGAATCATAAAGGAGCCGGGAAGGTGGGAAGGAAAACAAAAAGAATCATAAAGGAATTCAGAAAATAGTGAGGCCCATACCTAAATCAGAGGAAACGTTACAAAATTTATGCCTACAGGAAAAAAGAATGGCACAAAGGTGTGTGAGGAGTCACACTTCCTTAGGAGCATATTCCCCAAATAAAATAAGAGTCATGAACATAGGATTTTAAGTGAGTAAGTAGTTCCTGAGAATTCTGGGAGCTATTGATTCAGGTAAGAAGAGTCTAGACTGACAAAAAAAAAAAAAAAAACTATGTTATTTAGTACTCATTCTATTACAAATAGCAGAAACTTCAGGTGTGGAAAATAATAGTTCGCATAGCATAATCCCAGAAAAATCATCGGTAGAAAGCTTTTGTGTATTTCTGGAACTCACGTAATGAATGTGGAGAAGGAAGAAAGGAAGGTGTAAAATAAAATGTTTCATGATTTGGTGTGCCTGACCCAGGCAGTATGTTTCTAACACTTTCCAGGGGTCTCAAACTCACGGCCCGCAGGCCATTTACGGCCCTCCATACATTTTGTGGCCCTACCTTAGAAGAATCTTTTTTTTGTTTTGTTTTGTTTTAGTTGTTTGGGTCACAACCCCAAAGTTCAAGGCTTACTACTGACTTTTCACTCAAGGATCACCCCAACTTGGCCTCCTGCGGCCCCCAGGTAAAATGAGTTTTAGACCTCTGCAACAGGTCTGATGACTCAGGATCATGTCAGAGAAATAATACCAAGTCAGTGAGGGGTGGGGAGGAGGGAGATTT
>PVKC010004384.1:0-35853 GCA_004027635.1 Crocidura indochinensis | reverse complement strand
ACACACACACACACACACACACACACACACACACACACACACATAACTTGTAAGTTGATAAATATGTGTTGCTTTAAAGTCATTAACTTTATAGTGATTCTATAGCAACTAGGGGATTCTTTCAATGACTGACTTAAAATGTATGAGTCTTGAGATAAAAATATTTAATGTGGAATCTCTCATATTATGGAAGCTCATACAAATCAAATTGAAGATATAAAATATAAGTTATGTTATACTTAGTAAAAAAAAGATAAACATCTCATTATATGTAGTTTGAAAACTTGGTCCTAGAATTCCAAAAGTCCAGTTGATAATATGAAAGACATTTCGTTATCTGTAAAGATCTATGTCAGAATACCTAATGTAGACATCTGGGATACTTTATTTTTTTTTTTTATTTTTTTTTATTTTTTGGTGTTTTTGGGTCACACCCAGCAGCGCTCAGGGGTTACTCCTGGCTCTATGTTCAGAAATTGCTCCTGGCAGGCACGGGGGACCATATGGGGCACCGGGATTCAAACCGATGACCTTTTGCATGAAAGGCAAACGCCTTACCTCCATGCTATCTCCCAGGCCCCTGGGATAATTTATTTTAATAAATATTTTTATTTTGACCAAAGTGCATTACAAATCATTCACAGTAAAATTTTAGGTAAATAGTGACATTGAATCAGGGGCATTCCCACCACCAATGTTGTCTTCCCTCTCCCCCCTCATTCCCTGCATGCATCCCATATCCTCCTCCTTTGCTCCCCGGGCTGCTAGTGTAAGTGGTCCCCTCTGTGTCTAGCTTGTTGTAGATTGGGTATCTGTCCTGTTGTTGTTGGCTTTTTGTACCTAAGTCTGATCATTTTTTATTTCTACTCAATGTTCATGCGACTGTTTGGTCTTGGTAACCCCCATTATTTTCACCTCAGTTTGAGAGGCAGAATGAGATGGTTCAAGTTTTGTGATTCTGTTTGAAGGGGAGAAGAAAGAAAAGAAAAAATAAAAAGGGGGGTAAAAATCAAACAAGCAAAAAATGGAAGGAGTCCTTCTTGAGACTACAAATATCTGTTGAAGAGAATAAAAGGAAAAAGGAAGAAAAACATAGCAACAATAATATCAAAAAGGGAAAAAAAAAGAAAAAAATCAAACTAAAAACCCGAAAAGTACCACAGCAATAAATACAACAATCAAACAATAACATGGTCCTGAAATGGTCCTGAAATAAAAACAGAACAGAGATCAAAAATATAAATAAAAAGCAATAAACAAATAAACAATAAAAGCTAAGAACAAAGACAAAACCAAAAACAACAATAACAATAAAAATTAATTTGTGCTTTTTTTATTCTTTGCATAGGCACAGTAAATATTGGGGAGATTAGAAAGGGAATTCCTTTGGCCTAAGAGATACAAGGTGTCTCTGCCTTGTCATGTACTGTCATGTGCATAACTCCAGGTTTCGTACCTGTTTGTTTACTCTCTCCTAGGTCCTTTTGTGGTGTCTGGAAACTATCTGCTCAGTCATGAATGATGAGATCAGGCCTCTGTAACTAGAGGTCTTGATATTTGCACAGGTCATAGGATGGAGCCTAGGATAGAGTCCTTCTTTATGGTTCTAGAAGTTCTGTTCCATCACTATTGTTTTAATCAGTCTTCTGTAGTTGGTGGTCTTGGTTTTTGCACGGATCCTAGGTCAAAGCCTAGGATGGAGTCTTTCATATGCATCTGGGAATCTTGACATTAAGGGATATTCTAACAGAGCAAGAGCAAAGAGACGAGACTTTTGACAAAAGATTATCTAAAGCACCCTAAAAGACGTTCAACACATTTAGAAACTCTAAGTTTCTGTTTAAAATCTAGACATGTAGGGGCCACAGCAATGGGGTCTGCCTTGCTCATGCTAGCCTATCCCGGGTGTCTCTTATGGACCCCCAAGCCAGGAGTGATTTCTGAGTGCATACTCAGTAGTAAACCCTGAGCAACACTGGGTATGGCCAATAAAAGGGGTGACAGCTGCTAAAAAGAATGACAACTTTGCCAACATTAAGTTTCTTTCAGATTTGTTTTGGATATGCATATATAACCAAAGTTTTTTTTATAAGTAATGTTTTTCAATGATTGAATCAAAATATGGTGATCACAACTGGGTTGTTTCTTCTGAGAAGACAACCAGACATAGAGGTGACAATACAGTTACCACATCATTCATTCAGATAGAGTAGCAATCTTAGAATAGATACGGATTTCTCTTAGAGGAAATAACCCCAGAGGCTTCCAAAGACACATGGAAATTTTCAAGGATGTCGGACCTCACACCCACATTTTACAGCCCTCCCTAAGAAATAAATTCAGCCTCCACAGGAGTTAGGAGTCCTAAACAATCCACAGATTCATGGGTTAACTTAGACAGCAGAGTTCTTTGTGATTAGAGAATTATCTCCATGTCTGATCTCCAAGTAGGCCTGTCAATGTGCAGGTAACACAGCCAATGATGCTTGTAGCTCTTTGGCATAGATCACAGAACTTAATTGGCCAAAGGTCTACCATATCACGGATTTAGTTTCTTTCTATTTCTTTGGAAGTGACCTCTTGTGCCTGCTGCTCCTTGGGAACTGCAACTGGAGGCAGCAGGCAGACAGCTGTGGTGGAAAAGAGCAATACCTGAAATGAATGTCAGGACCAGCAGTAAGCTGATTGGCACACATTAAAATGCAGCATAATAGTGTATTTGTCGCAGTGTCCCTCTCCTGCAGTTGGCTCATGCAGAATAACGATGGCTTAGTGACAGAAGCAGGGACTCAGCAGCTTGATAACATTGTCACGCTGATGGTTTGAAGTGGCCCTACCGTTGCCTGCATTTGGCAGAAAACAGCAGCCATTCAGCCTTTCAGGCAGGGTGCTGAAAACAGACCACAGCCATGCACAACACTGTCCATTTTGAAAGGCTTCAGTCAAGCCATAATTTCCATTGTCATTCTCCCCCGCTGTTTCTATAATAGGACCAGGAGTGGAACCATAAACTAATATTACATTTAACTCTCCAACGTCACAGCCCAGAGCTGAGTTTTCCACGGAGAGGATTACCAAGTTTCCTACTGAGACAGCACACCACGGTACATGCAGCCACCTGCCTTATTAAAGCAGTCCTTTCCTGGGAAAAGAACATTGCCATGGAAATAATGAATTAATTTAGCATTTCCTTCAGTCTCACGCAGCACGCGGTGTGCTTCCCTAAGCATGAAAACAGCACATCTTCACAGCAACATTTCTCAAATGATGTGCTTACTCATAGAAAAGATCGATTTGAATAGATCGAATCCCCAAGAGGGCTATTCAGTATAAAAAGTTTTCAACTAAAGTCAAGACAGATTGTCCAACTAGTTCTCAAGCCAGGCATAGACCATTATCTTTGGACATATTTCAGCTTATAAACCTTCTTTCTCTCTCTTTCTCTCTCTCTTGCTGTACACACACACACTCACACACACACACGCACACACACACATGTTGTTCTTCCTATATAAAGGACAAAGTTCTTGTGATGTCAGCATAAAGGCTATTGTTGTTGAAGTGTGTGCTCTAATATAAGAATAGAAACACAAAATTATTGAATGTGACTTGCTTCAGAGGCTGTATTTGGGTTACTGAAACTGAGGAAAAGAAGCTGACAAGGGTGATGAAAGGAAGGATGTGAATAATGAGAGGGAGAGAGAGAGAGGGAGAGAGAGAGAGGGAGAGAAAGAGAGAGAAAGAGAGAGAGAGAGAGACACTGAAATTAGAGCTTACCAAATTAGGACTGGAAGGTAGGCACTGCAATGACTAATAATCATCAATGTCTCAGGAAGATGGTAATCCAGAATGGTAATGCTGTGTTGCTCAGAATGGGCCATAGAACTTGAATAAAGCCCAAGAGAACAAAATATATAAAGTACCAAACCTAGGGCTCATCTGATGAAAAAGCACAAGACAGTTTCAAGCCAGGTGTTATTGTGAATACTAAATTTCTTTAGCTGACTTTTGGCTGGTATCATAGGTACCCAACTGCTAGGAAAGCACAGAGCTCAAGATCCTCTGAGACATTCATTACTCCAGTATTTCCTGAACTTTACTGGCAATGGCTTCTCATACTACAAGATAGCACTTCTCTTTTGTTGTTGCTTTGTTGTTTTTTGTTTGTTTGTTTTGTAGCTACAGCCAACAGTGCTCAGACTGACTCCTTGTTCTGTGCTGAAGGGTCTTTTCTCACTGGGCTCAGGGACAATATGCATTGTCATGAAACAAATCCAGAATGACTACGTGCAAGGTCTTATCTCTCTGACCCTTACACAGTTATAGCACTTGTATGGCAATATCCTTCCCTGATAGGTGACTGAGAACAGCTTATTCTGAGTTACTTTAATAAAAATCAGGAGCCATGACAGTAAATGTAATAGATAAGAGCCCAATACAGGGAGCCAAGGTGGTGGTTTCTTTTTTGGTTTGTTTTTTTGTTTGTTTGATCGACAAACCCAGTCATGCTTACTCCTGAACTTACTGATCACTCATGCTGGACTGGAGGTGGGGGCCATATAAGGTGACAGAGATCAAACCTGGGTCAGTCAGATGCAAGGACTAATATACCACTGTACTATCTCTAGCCTAAATTAGTCGTTTTTACTTGTGCATCTTACTGTCAGTAATCATTCCACCATGTTTATGTCTCCAAAATTATGTCACAACTGTAGTAACTCTTAAATAAACATGGCTTTATTTTTCAGCTTTCCTTCAGTAAATAAAACTAATAATAAAAAATCCAATATCCTCAATTTCATTTTCAAAGTTGCATCCCATTTCACGTGAGTAAAAGTTTCTGCAGTTAAGATACAAATCTACATTCATTTTATAATTTTTTTCTAATTTTGAGAACAATCATGAGAAATTTCTGAGGTCACATTTACTTCGAGCAATTCCATATCCCTGGATAGCATTCTCAACTTCCTTCTGTCCAGCAACTCAATTTTTGGCACGTGAACTTCAAAAGACTCTACTGTAAAAAGAGACCATGTAGTAGAATTTCATTCTCTCAGAACTACTCCTAAGTGCCATGAGTCGAAGCCAGATGAGAAAGAAATTAAGAAGCAGAATCAAATACCACTTATAAACATAACTTTTGGTTCTTTAAAAAAGAAAAGAAGCAGAATATAGTTTTCAAAGTTTACCTGTGAAATTTACACCCTCTAGACACCCAATTGTATGTATATTATCTTTCAGTATTACAACTAAGATCAAAAGATAAGAGACATCAAATTGAAGATGCATTTTTAAGACTTATAATGGGGAGATAATTATTACTTTTATAGATGTATAAATGAAATTAGATTACCACCAATAAATATTGGGACTGTAGCTTTAATCTCCAATAGTGAAAATAAATTGTTCACCTTCAAAACTGGCTCTGACCACTACACTATTCTTTTTTATTCTTAAGGACCCAAATCAGAATGTCTTAGTCTTAGACACCTTATCCTTTAGGATTATCCTTATCCATTCTTAAGAACTCCATTAACTCCGGGTAGAAAGCAATTCAAAAATTTGCTTCTTGATTTTTTTTTCGTATCAACTGAAGCCAAAAATCTGACTGAACTTGCAGCTAATCCAATCATACAAAATTATACTCAGTGTATAATGTTTTCTCTATTGTTATATTTTTGCTACATCATACACTACAAAACTTTTCTATAGAAAATTCCCATGTTACTATTTTTATCAGGTTAAGTTTGTTAATTCTAATATTAAACTTGACTTCAGATTCAAAACTCTCATAGCCTTATTTAGTTACTTATAATTCCTTCAACACTGTACTCTTTAATATTTGCAATTTTCCTAAATTATTTTAGCATGTGTGCTTGTTATATCTTAAAAAATGTAAAGTGACTCCCTGATGTCTACTGGTTTAAACCTCAAAGAGTAGTTTTCAAGTTTTGCAAAATCTGATTCCTACTTTAATATCTACTCTTTCAGTTAACTCATCTTTTATTGTGTCTGGAACAGTCTTTATTTGATTCTATCAAACATTTGATGTGTGATTTTCTCTTCATAGTAAAAGTGGCCTCCAAAACACTCTCTAGAAGTATTTGGGTAAAAATGATCTTTCTTTATTATTTTTTTAAAATAAATGAATTTTTAGCCTCAAATTTATCCTTTCCTTGGTGTCTTTAAATGAATTTATGAGGTTTGCATAATCTTAAAATTATCATTAAAATTCTGTATACCTATAATAGATTGCATCTCTAGCAATGTGAAATATACCTTGATTCCTAATATTAATATGTCTTTATAGTTTTATCTTATAAATATGACCAAATGTTATTATCTGTTCTACAAAATGTCAACAAAGTGACTGCCAGTTTTGAGATCTAGCCTTAAGAGGTTTAGCCTTGGGGCCCGGCAGTGGCGCTGGAGATAAGATGCCTGCACTAACCTAGGATGGACCACGGTTCGATGCCCCGGTTCCCCATATGGTCCCCAGTGCCTGCCAGGAGCGACTTCTGAGCAAATACCAGGAGTAACCTCTGAGCGTCACCGAGTGTGGCCCAAAAACCAAAAAAAAAAAAAAAAAAAGAGGTTTAGCCTTGAGGAAACCATCTGCCATGTAAAAAATTGTATCTACTCTTAGACAACCAGCCTTTTGGAAGTCTATGCAGCCACATAAAGAAACTTATGATGAAGGGACTCATGACCAAAGTCCTTTGGTCAAATTTAATTGTCAATATCAAATGTCAGCAAGCCATGTGAGTGAGGCTATTTTGGAATTTTCAGGTCTCCAGTGCCTCCCTCCACTGCTGACACCTAAAAATGCAGTCACATTTTAATCATGACTACAACAACAACAAACTCTGCATTAAATAATGGTGTGCATACATCCTTTTGAATGCATGCTTCTAAGTCCTGGTGTTAGAAACCCAAAAATCAAATATCTGTGTCATGTTGGCTTAAGCATATCATTATTCATTGCTGCACTTAGTGCAATAGCTAAGTTATGGTAGCAACCTACATGTCCAACTACAGATGAATGGATTATGAAGATGTGGTATATAAACATGATGAATTACTACACGTTGCATGGAAAGATGAAATAAAGCAATCTGCTGCAATCTGGTTGGAACAGAAATATATCATGTAGAGTGAAGTAAGCCAGAAGAAGAAAGACAAAAACAGGACGAGCTCACTTTTCTGAGTAACATAGACTAACTGGATGAGGAAAAGCAATGTAGTAAAGTGGGTGTGTGCCTAGATCACCTCAGAGCTTAGGGAGGAGAAAGCAGAGAATAAAGAAAATCAGGGAGGAAGGAATAAAATGAAAAGGGAATGTAATGAGGGAACAGGGGTCAGGGCTTTGGCTATACTGATGATATGGGAGAGTGGTGATATATCTATATCTATATCAATATCTAATCTATCTCTCTCTATCTACCTACCTACCTACCTACCTACCTATCTACCTATCTATCTCTCTATATATATATACCCAAAGCACAAACTCACCAGTTCTAAAAATGTTAGATATAAGTAGCGCCACCAAATTTCATATTGTCGATGTGCCAGGCAGAGAGTGGGGGTGATGGAATACAGGAATACAGGTGACAAGAGTTGACACTGGTATGGGTTGTTGTTGAAATAATGCATGCATATAACACAACTAGCACTAATTTTGTGATCATGAGTCTTTATGTAAATATTTTTTAAATCCATTGTTGTTTTCAGTATTTTACTTCACACTAATAGATAACAAAGCAGAAAGTGTTTCCTAAAGGCAAATTTTTCTCTTTATGGAAGGAGGTACAGATTCTCAAAGTAATTAGTGCTATAAAACAGATTAAGTATCTTTATGTGAAAAAATCCTATAAAGCACTTAAAATAGAAGCTGCATTGAGTGGTGTGACTAGCACTGAGTGTTAATAGTTATTATTAGTTAGCCAACAGTTTTCTCTAGCTATTCCAAGGAAGGATTTCCAGAAGGCATATTATCTCTACTGTTGCAAAAGAAGCCAAAACCACAATATGTTTCTTTTAAGTAAGCAAAAGTATGTGCATCAAATCTAAAGTGTGAGTAGAAAATAGTCTTGAACCAGGAAATTCAAATGTAGGATAGGCAAAATTTTAAAAGAACATATTGGAAAGTTCAAAATTTAGCTTAAAAAGAAAGTGTGCACTAAATATTTTATTCCATGTTCTGGAGAGATAGTACAGTGGGCAAGGTGCTTGTCTTGCATGCAGCTAACCTGGCTTCTATCCTTGGTATTCCATATGCCCCCTCAGTACTGCCAGAAGTGATTCTTGAACACAGAGCCAGTAAACATCCCTGAGCACTGTAAGGTGTGGCCAAAAGAAAAAAAATAAACAAAAAAACACAAAAGTCTTATTTCCCCATCCATAAAAGAAATGTCAACTAAATCTTGCACCAAAGTCTGGGAATATTGGCTATGCGAAGAAAGGGCTAAGGTTAGAATGTAGAAGTAAATTATGGAAAGGTATGTTTACATGCCCCATATTTCAGTGAGGCATTCAATGTGAAACCTTTATATCTGAGAGGTCAAAAATAGAAGAATTTGAGGAATGTGATGGAGTTTTAAATAAAATGAGGCAATGAAAAAAGTTGCCAAATAGAGGTGAGTTAAATAATGACTAAGTAGCAACTGCAGCTAAATCCCTTGGACATAGCTCATCAGAACTCTTCCTTCACTTGAAAACAATAATAAAGAGGTAGTAATATGTCTTGATGGATACTGAACAGGAGTAGGCCTATCATTTGCCAAAGTTAGTATCAGAAGAAACTGGGCAGTAAGTTTATGAGTAATTTATGAATGATAATTCCCTCTTTAACAAAGGATTTCTTTGCACTTGTTGATGTCTTGAGTTTGAGATTACTTGGCCATATTGATACCTAATCTATTTGAAGATACAGAGTAGCAGTAATGAGAATTACATAGAAATTATAAAACACATTTAGTAAATTAGCCATGATGATGAAGATGACGACAAAATTAAAAAAAAATACTCCATAAACCAACAGTCTTCTTTGGGCAACTTAAATTCCATTCATTGACTTTTTTTTGGTACAAGAGTTTTTTTGTTTGTTTTTGTTTTTGCTTATGTTTTTTCTGTGCAAGCATCTCTTTTCATTCTTTTTTATTGATTTTTTTTTGTGAATTTTATATATCTCCAATTTTTATGCACATATGACTGCTCCGTTCCTTTAAAATGGAAGTATATGAACACTATGCAGCTACTAGAAAAAAAAATGAAGTATTTGGTGATACTTTATTCTGGATGGTTCTGTGACAGTGTTTCTGTATGAGATTTTCTTTTAAGTGTATGTTCTTTGAATAAAACAGATTATCATTCCTAACATAGATAGGGTCTATTGTAATCAATCAAAAATCTGAATAGAACCAGAATGAACTCATCCTGGCAAGAGACAATTCTGCATTCAGACAGCCTTCAGACATCATTATAAAAAGTTGTCTTCCTAAGTCTTCAGCCTGTTTGACCATCCACAGATTTTGTACTTGTAGGTTTTCATAATCACCTAAACTGAGTTCTTAAAAAACTCTTTGTAAATCTTACTGCTTCATTTTTTTCTGGAAATCCCAAACTAACACACTAGTTTTTCTTATATTCTCTTCTGGGCCCCTTGATGACTTAAGCTGAAAGAAACTTAGAGGGGTTATCATCAAACTGTTGGTAATAGCTAGCAATAAAGAAGAACCCTTGGATCTAAAGTTTTTTCTATCAACTTATAAAAACTTATCTTCAGAAATATTTTAAGGTTAAGAAAGGCATAAATCAAATGTGATACTCTTTGAATTTGTTAAATGTAATCTTGATATCAGCAGCATTTTTTTTCTATCAAATCATGGAGGGCTTCACCTATAGAAAAATAGTCTGTATGTCTTCTAATTTCCAAATACTGCTCAAAACCTTTTCAAAGTAGAAAATATGCTGTTTCTGAGAGAATATTCTGTCCACATCACTCATTTCTGAGGTCTTTTGGCTTTCATGCTGGCTGTCATTTCTACCTTAGGTTAGCAATACAATCTCTATATTATTTGTCAGAAAAGTTCTGTCATACATATTTAAAAACCACTTTCCTTTCTTGGGAGAAATGCGGCGAGCAGTGTGCTGTAGGTAGAAGTAGCTCTTACCTATTATATTCCATTTCAGATAATAAAGATTTTATGTCATCCTTTAAGTTAATATTTCTAGCCACTGGAAACATTTAAAATTTCACTGAAGATCAAAATTAATTTCCCATATGGCCTTCTGTGAATCACAGACTTCTTTTGCACTGATCTGCTCCTAATTTTTTACTTTCTATTTGGATTTATTGTTGATTTTGATTTACTGTTGATTTATTATTCTCTGTGTGTACGGTTTCCCAAAACTTTTTACTTCCTTTCCTCAGATTTCTTTTCCTAGACTATTAATGGTTCTTAATGCTATTAGGTGAGAGGGTAGGGAAGTGAAGGAACTGTGTGCGCCAAACAATGTTCCTGAGGTCTGGGGCCACTCCTGGTGATTCTGTGCCCAGGTAATTCAATGTGAGGGCCCAAGGATGCTTGTTTTGGCCCTGGAATATTCAGGACCACCTAGGCTACTGATCAATGCTCAGATGTCTCAGGGCTGATCCTGCAAAGCTTGGGGGGAGGGCTTGAGGTATTTTAGATCAAACAGGAATTGGATGCTTACAAGACAAGGGCACTAGAAGCCCTGTTTTATGTCCCTTTCCTTGCCTTTTAGTTCCATTTTGCTCTCTGAAGCTCTTTTCCTTTTTGTTGTGAAAACATAACCTCTTTCGATTTATATGCCATTCCTATTATTTTATTTCCTGCACTAAATATGACAGTTTCTAATTCTATCTTTTTTCATAGACTCCTCTCAGTAGTTGTAAAACTTCAAGTCAGATAAATAATGACTTTTATCACCATTCCTATTATTCTTTATAATTATTGAGCAAAGGAATATGTGAATACCAGCTAACATATTTCTACTCATATTCTCTTCAAGTCTTTCTATAATTTTGCTGCTTTCATTCTGTTCATGTTCAAATGGTGCTTCATAACAATAATAATAGATGACTCTGAGGGCTGAGGTTAGATTCACAGAAGTTTAGCATATTAAAGCAACCTATAACCTATGAAAGTGATAATATAAAATCTAGTATCCAGTCATCCAGGTGTGCATTCATCCAGAGACTTACTGTGGATTAAAAATTAAATTAAAAACTCTGCTGTAACAAGTAAATAAAGAAACTAAACAGCACACAATTAACAAACTTAGTCTCAATTGTGCTACATTCTTTCTGTCACCTAGAAACTAATTAGTACGACATAATCACATACTCCCTGCCCAGTAAACATACAAGTCCCAGAGGAACAAATGATTTGTATCATGAATCACTGGCCACTGCTTACTGGTAATTATCATATAAATGAGGTGCTTCAATCTGACCTCTGATTCCCTAGTCTTTTTCTGAGACAGCAAAGATACACCAGTATGCAAAAACTTGATAAAATTTAAATTACTTTTTCTTGCCTTTTCTTCTGAATATTCTTAGTGGTGGAATGGTAGAAGAAATCACTATAACAATAGCACTTTTTTTTTTAAAGAAAGCAACTTCAAAACAGATACTCTACTACAAAAATAATTGTGTACAATGGTATGTATAGAGATGGTTCTCACAACTGAAAAAGAAAATGATTAATAAAATTCCAAGAGTAATGGTTTGCTTTAACTCTATGGAGTGAATCTTTGGAGGTAACATGTCAAAGTCAAAGAAGGGCATACAGCAAGGTCTTTGATCAGTTCATGGATGCTACCAGGCATCTTGTGGATTGTACCCATAGTTCCTTTTTTATAATTTATCTATTTAAACGGAAGGGTTTTAGGCTGCCTCCTGCAATGTCTCTGATACACAATTTAAAATCATAGTTCTTAATATTGCACATTAAAGTCACCATAAAGCTTTTGGATTTTATTGATACCAGGGTTTCATTTCTAAAGCTCAGAAATGAATTGGTGGGGAGCAGCCTGGACACCAAGGAATGCAGCTCTAATGTGCAGCCATATTCATGAAGCACTGGTTAATTACCACATACATTTGGATATGAATAGTTCCCCTTCTTTACTCATTTGAGGAAGTTACATTCTCTCTCTTACATTCTCTCTCTTACATTTTCTCTCAATCTCTCTGTCTGTCTGTCTCTGGCTGCCTTGTCATTAAAACTTGGTGAAAAGTTTTGTTCTTGTGGGAGGGAGATAGGTACACTGGTGATAGGTGTGATGTTTGATATTATCTGAAGCCATTAATAGTAGTGTGTGATCTCCCAAAATAAAAAACTACAAATAAGTATTTCCAAATTAAAAAATAAACATAGACCAAACAATCTCCTCTGAATGACTGTGGAAGTCTCCCAGGAGAATGGATACCCCACAGGTCACTGCCTCACAAGGGAGTGCAAGAAAGAAAAAATATCATTAATTTCTTTCTCCCCTTTCAGTGAGACCCAAGACAACCTTCTACTACTCATCAAATATTACAATATCACTAAAAGAGTTTGAGTTAAGTTTTCTGAAGTAGAAATGTCACAGTGATTCCATTAATTCAGTAAACAAACAAGGGCAGAGAACATGCCAGTATTCATTTCCACTGCTTCAAGTAAACACTTATTCAATGAAGAGATGAAGAGATGAACTTGCAAATGCTTCTAAGGCCTTTGATGTGCACCTCTCACCAATCTCCAGCTCTAAGAAAACATTTACCATTGGCTTTCCATTAATATAAAGGATCTTATTGTCTTAGACAATAAAAGCTGGTGTTTTGTCTCCCCCTCATTACAGTCTCTCTGTTGCTTATCTCTGGAGATACTATCCTATTGATCATCATCTGCATAGAATAAGATAGAAAGTTTCAATAAAATATGGGCTGGGGACTGAGAGAACTGTGGGTATGGAGCTTGCTTGTCTTGCATGGAGATGACAAGGTTTGATCCCAGCTTTCACACATGATTCCCTGGAGTGATCCCTGAGAACTTCCAGGTAAAATTTAAAACCTCCCAAATATATATATATAAAGTATACATAATATATATACATATATATACATATATATAGAAACTTTGAGGTAGGAAAAACACCAAATAATATATAATTCAAGAGAATCCTTTTCTCTTTTTGGTTTTTGGACCACAATCACTGATATTTGGGGATTATTCCTGGCTCTGTAGTCAGGATTACTCCTGGCAGTGTTTAGGGGACCATATGGAGTATGAGAGATCAAACTTAGGTCAGTCACATGCGAGGAAAGCTCCTTATTCACTGTATTATCTCTCCAGCCCAGAGTTTGAGAAAATTCTATGTAATTTTCATACCTAAAATTTTTATACTTAAAAAAAGTCTGATGTTGTTTATGTGCAAAACTGCTTAGAAGCATCTTTTATAATCCTGATAGCTTCCAGTCAAATATGGGAAAGCCCACAGATTACTGTGAAGATGAGGGCAAACTATTTTTTTCAATCACACTAAACTTCCTTGGAAGTTTTATTCTTTGAGAGAATTTTAACCCAGTTCTTGATTTCAGAGATTGATAGATGGGTAGGGTCTGAATTAGAAGAACAGTATTTTATCAGCCAATGTTCTTAGTCAATCAGATTAATTCAGATGTTCTTTCTTTCATCAATTCTAATAGAATAATACTGTTGACTTTATTATTTTTTTATACAGTCAAATTCAGTGAGGACTTTGACCAGACATCTTCAACTACATGCCTGATTACTGAACAAGCCTGTCTTTGGCATTTTGATCCTAGTACTCATTGATGACTCAAGAGACAAGGAGGCTCTGAAATACTTAACAGTGGGTAAGACTGTTGAATTGTCTAGCATGTCACTCTTAAGTGCCTTTATAAATCAGTTCTGCACAAAATAGTGTTTATTCTGACTAATCATATCTGCAAATTACAGAGTGAATAATCACTCCTGATTATGGAAACATCAAGGGAGCTTGTCTCCATGCTTCATTGTGTGGGCTATTTCTTAAACTCCCTGTGTACTAAAGTCTAGAATGAACAGGAAGAAAATATTCCAAGAAATATTCCAATTTTAGAGAAGCAAAGTTCATTTGAGATATTACAGAAATAGGTTAATGTTCTTCCTAAGAGAACTGAAATGTTAGTTTTGCATCTCTTTAGATAAGGTGTGGGGCAAAGGGTAGGCTCAGAGCCTATCCAAAATAGTCTGGAGGAGGATCTTTTGGTGGATTTAATAAAAACCCACCAGGGAAACTGAATGAACTTGAACTTGTCTAAATGAGGTAGCAATTTAAAAAAATCTAAATGAAACCCACCTGAAACTTTTGTGAGGATAATTATATGTCATTTTAGAGGCAGAAATAGGCTCAGTAGAGTCTGAATCAACTTGCCCATAATCACAATAAGAATGCAGTAGATTTTATCTGCTTCCTACTTCCCTGGTTTTTGTTCTGGACTTTGCATAAAAATAAGCAGGTGGTACAGGCCCAAATAAATTGCCAAAGCAACTGCCATATGCTTGCTTCCAGAAACATCCAGTGGGTCACAGTCTCAGTTTCCTTCTGCCCTTTATATAATACTGTTGGTTATTCACATATGTTGAATAATCAAGAGAAATAGGACCTGCTCAACTTCTCAAAATGAGAAAGTATTTTAATCACATTCTACTCAGAAGG
This sequence comes from Crocidura indochinensis, assembly GCA_004027635.1. Taxonomy (NCBI): domain Eukaryota; kingdom Metazoa; phylum Chordata; class Mammalia; order Eulipotyphla; family Soricidae; genus Crocidura; species Crocidura indochinensis. Next base: position 21,120 of record PVKC010004384.1, on the reverse strand, counting down.
GAATATGAATATGTAGATTTCAAAAGGAATATTAGAAAAGTTTCATTTTCTTTGTTTTATGTAATATTGTTTTTTTACTAGCATCCAGGTAGAAAAGCAGTGAAAAGTTTCCTTTGAAATATATAATTTTGCTTCTCCATGGAGTAAGGTCAGATTATTTTTTTCATTTTTAACTACCTCATAATTTGACATTTACTTTCAGAATCTCTTTGAAGAATCTGGCAATGCTTAGCTCAGAGTTAAGCAATTTTCTTACAAGCAACAGGAATAATTGTGCAAAGGGAATGGAACAGATTTTGGATTGATACAACCCTGAGTTCAAATCTCAGTTCTGTCATTATCATTGAATATGTTAACAATATTGCACTACAGTTTCATAAAATAGAGTGAATGATATCTACTTCAATGGCTGTCATGCACATTGGCAATAATGGCTGCTACCTGCAGAGCCTGGTTCATCAACACCCCTATAAATCATGTGCTTTCTCTTCTCAAAATTTGAATAATTTCAAATCTGGCTAAAATCCCAGTTGGTTTTAATCTGGAAGAAATGATAAGGAATGTAGCCAGAAATGCTGCAAAGGAGTGATGAACATGGATTCAAGCAAAGTTAAGACTCAAACGATGGTTGGGGACAGGGATATTGAGTCCAAATCACCTTCACCTGACCTTTTACACAGATCTTCAAGCAAGTTCTTTGTGTGTGAGTTTCTTCATTTGTGAAACACATTAAAAATAGTACTTGCTATTTCAACTTCACAAGTTTGTTGATGGGAATAAAACGATGTGAATAGTGATGAAAGTATGAAGTATAATTTTTAAGCATAATATAGTAAGAGCATGGGTAATTTTCTTTCAAATGTCTGCATTTTAAACTCATTTCTTTGTACAAGACTGTATGCTTCTATTACTTTCTGAACCAAAGACTGTGATATTTTATATATATTTATGTAGTTGTATATGCACACACACATAAAATAGATGATAAGAGATGCCTTGGGATCAAGGCTCATTTTAAAAAAATATATTAAATATTTTCATGATTTTTAAGGGGAGGAAAACACTTAACAGGCAGGAATTTTAGGGCCAGGGTAATAGTATAGTGGGTAGGATGCTTGTCTTGTACATACATGGCCAACCCTGAATCATTCATTGACATTCCCATATGGTCCCCTGAGTGCAGAGTCAGGAGTAAGCTCTGACAATTATATGAACTCTAACCAAGCAAAGAGCAGACATTTTAAGAATTCCAAGATCAAGGCAATTAATTAAATTGATGCCTGGTATTATTAGTAAGTTATTAATGGTCACTGATCAATTAATATATTTTAGGTTGTAGACCTAAATACCTTTTTTTAACCTCTTTCTTTCATCCTCATCTGTTTTAATAAAGAAGTCATAACCACTTCCACTTTAGAAGAATGGTAAAAGTAAACACCTTAAGGTCACAGAATCAATGAGTTGTGGGATTAAAAATTGAAATTATACAAGTTTTAGAGTTTGAGCTTTATAGTGGTTGCTTTTGTTTGTTTGTTTTTATTTTAAGACTACACTCTGTGGCCATGAACTACTATTCCTATCTCTGTGTTCTAGTTAACTTACAACACAGGGGATAATGTGAAATGAGAAATGAAGGTTAGACAATAGTTGGAAACATGTACATAGCCAGTTGAGTTGTAAGAGTCTGCTTTTTTGATCAACTTCTCACTTTTGTTCTCATTTTTCTTTTTCTGTAATTATTACTGAATTGAGCAAAAAAAAAAAACTATCAGTAGTGAAAAACTGGAGAACATAAAAATCTTTCTAGTATAAAATGTTTAATAAATCCATAAAAATAGATAAGTTATTAAATAATATACAACTGCATCATAATACCACTCTATAAGGTATTACAAGAAGTAGATTTAGAACACTTGATTGAAACCCAAACACAATCATGTATGTAAGCAAGTTATTTAAATAAAAAAAAAGACAATTTTTGGGTATGGTAGTGTTACATACTTTTAAGGGGAAAACTTTATCAATGGAATGGATGAAATTTGGTAGAAGATTTATCCTTCTTGACTATCACCAGTGAAATCTGTGCAATTAACTCTCAATGAAATGGGTCACCTCTTGAGTTGAATATTCTTAATGAAGACCTGTTAGAAACCAATGTTACTGACCTCCATGTTTCTCTATTGCACCAGGTGTAGAGAGAAAATAAAAGCAATGTCTTCTTATAAAGTGTTGATACATGACTATAACTGCAAAAACATAAGAAAAATAAAGTATATATTCCACAAATAATAACTGTACTTGTCTGTAGTATTATGCATCCCCATTGTTTTTATTATTATGAAGTAGATTTTGATCCTGTGCACTGCAATTGGGAGGAGGGTCAAATATGTGCAAAATAAACATAAGGAAAATTAAAAAAAAGGAAAGGAAAAGTAAGATTTTCTCACAGATAAAAATGATTTCTTATTATTTTCTGAGGTGGGATCTTCTAACAAGTGCCCAGAAGACCCAGGGGCCACTCTCAGGTTTTAGTGGTGAATCCAGCTGGTGGTTCAATGATAAGGCTCTTAAATGCCTTGCTGGGTGGACCCTGAATAGCTGTGAATTGGCTGGGACTTTGGGTTGGTGCTGAATGGCCTTGAGAGTCACAATCTATGGTGCTCAGTGTCCTCTTGTATTGCATCTGGCAATGTTCAAGGGACTATGTATAGGAGGATAGAATCTAAGTTGGCCTCATGCCTTGAAAAATATGACTCTTAACATTTTAACTATCTGACTGCCTTCTATTTTAAATCAGAGAAGAAGATAAAATTAAAATAACACCAAATCAACCCATTTTTATGTTTAAGTGCTGAAGAACCCTCTCTAGGTTCTATTACAAGATCATTTTCCATGTTTATTTGTAAATTTAGATAGCTAGTGACTATCATCAAGAGTAAGGTAACCATTCATTTCTCCAGGAACAGCAACAGCCTGGCCTTGCAATAACTCAAAGTTATAGTATTTTTCAGAGGATGATATCCTCTGCTAAGCAGGCTGCTGCATTTCCAGTTCATAACAATGATGGCAGGGGGTCAGGACTGAGCAGTTCACCAAAGACCCGCTGATGCACACAGCACAGTCACTTCCGTGGCTTCATTAGGAGGATTAAGGGGAAGAAACTTCAATTGTAGCATCACCCCACAGAGCAGAGCCTACAAAACCATGGAGCCATGGCTGTTTTGTCATTGTGGTTTGTGTTATGTCCTAAAGCAAGTCAGTTATGGCTGTTCTTGCTCCAATTCCTCCTAACTATAGAGAGGAAGAATAATATCTATTACCTGACACTATTTTCGAAGTTTAATGATTTTTGAATAGGCCACATATAAGATAACTGACAAAAATACATTTTACAGATTCTTTTTGGTGCATCAATAGTTTTTATCAAAAGTCACTGTTTTAATCCTAGTTTCAGTATTAGCTAGCTGAAAAACTTAGAGGAGTTCAACTTATCTGAGATAGGGTTAGGTGCACTCTGAATTAATTTTTAATTTTTTCTCCTTTGTTACGGAGTTTTTGTGATACTTATATAAGATTTTATATTTAAAAGTTCTCTTTGAAACACTATGTATTATATGTATTATGAAAATTACAATTGGTAACAGGAGTACAACTAAAATTCAAAGTGCAGATTGATCTGTCTCTTGATTGTGATGTTACAAGAACTCAGCTTTTCTTTCCTAAACCACAAAATACCAATAGATGAAAAATGATTCTGCCCTTTAGGAACTACTCTTAACTTCAAACCTGTAACTAAGAATGTGTATTTTCTTTTGCCTCCCACAAATGTATAATAAAAAAGTAGTCCAGCCTCTGGAGAACATATAGTTATGAAAGATCAAAATGAAAACTCCCAGGAAAAATGAAAGAAATAGCAACACTTGCCCTCGGCAGAGAAATAAGTCTCCAGACTAGGAAAAAATCTGGAAATGGAACATTCTAGTAGGCATTGTTCTCAGTAAACAAGAAAGCAGATGCCATTCCACATTTCATGAAATATTTATGACTCCAGCTCACACCCTTTTTGAGGAGCAAATTGATGACTTTGCTATCCAACACAATCACCTGGGGTATGCCAAGCACAGTCTCAATCAATCACGCTGATGTGATTTGTTTTGCCCAATTCAGTCTTCTTCCCTTCAATTCAATGCCCAAGATGGAGCGAGTGAAAAAGATAGAGTAGCCAAGGCTTCTATCATCAATTTTTTTTAATGCCAAGAGGTATAGCATTTGGGGTATTAAGTCTAGATCAGGAAGTGTTTTGTTTCCTTTAAATTGGCCAAAGAGAGGAGTTGGTTAGTCTCATTTCAAGAAAAAGCTACGATTTTATATTTAGAACGATATGCATGATATATGTTATGAGATAATATCTCATTCTGCATAATACCTAAAAGCCAGAATCACCACTGCCTAAAAATATTGATGATGGAAATTCACACTGATAATATTGAAAATGACCAAACAACTGGACATAAAGGAACTCCTAGATTATCATGAGTTAGGTGTTTATTTAGAAACATATATTGATGCTCAGAGCAGATATATAGACAGACAGACAGACAGATGCTCAGTATAGAATCTCAGCAACTTGGGGCCCGGGAGATAGCATGGAGGTAAGGCATTTGCCTTTCATGCAAAAGGTCATCTGTTCGAATCCCGGTGCTCCATATGGTCCCCCGTGCCTGCCAGGAGCAATTTCTGAGCATGGAGCCAGGAGTATCTCCTGAGCACTGCTGGGTGTAACCCCCCCCCCAAAAAAAAGAATCTCAGCAACTGAAGTGATGAGGATGTATTATGTAATAATTCACCTCCTATTACAAGGGCCACAGACTCCAATAAAAAATGAAAAGTAACAAGTCTCCTTTGATTACATCCCTAAATGATCTCTTACTAAATCCTCTTATAGTCATCTTTTATTCAAACTATATGTCACAACATGCATTCTTCTGTCTTTACTCAAGCTGTATGAGTTTTCTAAGATTCACTCCCCCTTTTCTTTCTTTTTATTAATATCTTTATTTAAACACTGTGATTACAAATATGATTATACTTGGGTTTCAGTCATGTAAAGAACACCCCCCTTCACCAGTGCAACATTCCCATCACCAATATCCCAAATCTTCCTCCTCCCCAACCCACCTCCACCTGTACTCTATATTTCCCTCATTCATTCACATTGTTATGATAGTTCTCAATGTAGTTATTTCTCTAACTGCACTCATCACTCTTTGTGGTGCACTTCATGTCATGAACTGGACTTTCCAGTCTGCATCTATTTTGTCTCTGAGAATTATAGCAAAATTTTCTTTCATTTTTCTTAAAACCAATAGATGAGGGAGACTCTTCTGTGTCTATCTCTCTCCTTCTGATTATTTCACTCAGCATAATAGATTCCATGTACATCCATGTATAGGAGAATTTCATAACTTCATCTCTTCTGACTGCTGCATAATATTCCATTGGCATCACTACCTTTTTTCATATCAAAGGTCTGTGCAATTTTAAAGGACCTCTTTACATACTATTTACTAGATTTTTTTATGTCTATGATAACCAAACACTCCCACTTTTGTTTCAACTTTCATATGTCACAAAAGCCCTTACCCTCAATCTGAATTGTCCTGAACTTGATTCTGGAGTTGCTTATCTCTACAACCTGTGACTCATCGATCTCTAAACATCATGGACTATGTTCTATTTACCTTGGTTCACTTTCTACAAAATACCACACCTACTATGCTGAGAGCTCACTGTGATGATATGGTTGAAGTAGGCTTAATTTTTCCAAAGATATAATCCTAACTTTAGGGAGAATCCTTTACCATGGTGTGTGTATGTGTGTCTTGTATATGTAGATAATAGGGTTGTATTGCTACTTCCTTGGGATGATCATATTTCTAGAAAGATATTAAGAAAGATCAAAAGTTACTACCTCATCTACCAATCTATTCTCCACAATACTCCATAAGCTTCATAAAGAATTAATCTTTATGGAACCCAATTCTTGAGTCATTTGCGCTATCATCCCTAGGGATAAGAGTCCAGCACCACTCCCCTCCCCATCCTTAAATAAACAAATACCATCTATTTCCATCTTTGATAGTCTTGACTGTTGGAAATATTCTTACTCAAAGATCTTCACATTCTTTCATCTCTTGCAGGAGAGAACCTTGACCCAGTCAGGTAGGAACTGTTGGCAGGTGGAATAAAGTTTAAACTTTACTCCAATTTTTGTGGTCTCATCTTCAGATTCTGGACCCTAACATTTGGGGGGGGGGCTCTGCGTGGATTCAGACAACAGTGATTCAGTCACCAACAAAGCTACTTAGGTCCCATGAACATACACTGGGACCCCCTCGAGGTAGGTAAAGACCTAAGGAAAGGAGCTTGGGAGAATTGCCCAAGGGGGAGAAACCTACTCTGTATTGGTCCCCAGAACAGGAGGCTGCAGGAATTCCCTGACTTTCAAGAATTGACACTGAGTAGGTTCAAGTCCCACTAAGTGTCTCGTGAGTCTGAGTCTATCCTGGTTTTCCATGTGTTCGAGTCCCACAGGGGTTCCTATCACTCTGTGTCTGGAGAGGGTTGTTTTTGTTTGTTTTGTTTTATTTTATTTTTGTTTTCATCACAAATATCCTGGGTTGTGTTAGGTAGTTGTAGTTGTGATTGTATCTTATATCTGTCTGTCTTAGCCCACAGCAGAGGAAGAAGGGTCAGGAAACACCAGATAGTCTACATTCCGATAAGGATTTAATTGTCCTAAAGGCATACTGTCTTTCTCAACCAACATCAACTGTTTTTCTGGTTCTTTTCCAGTCTTTTATCAGTCACATTGTCTTTGTAACATTGTCTTCACTGTACCATTGTCCTGCTTGGTGAGAACATAGACCAAAATCTTTTTTGTATATAATATCTTTATTTAAACACTTTGATTACAAACATGATTGTAGTTGGGTTTCAGTAATGTAAAGAACACACCCCTTCACCAGTGTAACATTCCCATCACCAATGTCCCAAATCTCCCTCCTCCCCACCTGACACCCGCCTGTGCTCAAGACAGACTTTCTACTTCCCTCATTCATTCACATTGCTATGATAGTTCTCAATGTAGTTATTTCTCTAAAGGCACTCATCACTCTTTGTGGTAAGCTTCATGTATTGGGCTGGAACTTCCAGCCCTCCTCTCTTTTGTCTCTGAAAATTATTGCAAGAATGTCTTTTATTTTTCTTAACACTCATAGATGAGGGAGACTATTCTGCATCTATCTCTCTCCTTCTGACTTACTTCACTCAGCATAATAGATTCTCTGTACACCCTTGTATAGGAATATTTCATGACTTCATCTCTCCTGACTGCTGCATAATATTCCATTGTGTATATGTACCATGGTTTCTGTATCCATTCATCTGTTGAAGGGTATCTTGGTTGTTTCCAGAGCCTGACTATTGTAAATAGTGCTGTAATGAATATAGGTGTAAGGAAGGAATTTTTGTATTGTATTTTTGTGTTTCTAGGGTATATCCCAAGGAGTGGTATAACTGGATTGTGTGGGAGCTCAATTTCCAGTTTTTGGAGAAATCTCCATATCACTTTCCATAGAGGTTGGACTAGATGACTTTCCTACCAGCAGTGGATGAGAGCTTATTTCTCTCCACATCCCTGCCAGCACTACTTGTTCTCATTCTTTGTGATATGTGCCAATCTCAGTGGTGTGAGATGGTATCTCATAGTTGTTTCTATTTGCGTCTCCCTGATGATTAGTGATGTAGACCAAAATATTTTTTTAGGAAATGATACCCCTTTGGGGCTAATGGAGCACCACTTCAAGAATATTAAAGCCGCTATGTCCCAGGATACTGTCTATTGGGGAAAGTTGTAAATCCTCTGCCAGCTAGTGTGGCCAATGCTGCAGACTGGATGGTCCCCTAGGGAACATTCTCTAAAGCCCAGATTTATCCCACATAGAAAGCAGTGTTCTCTGACCATCCAGACCAGATATCATGCATCTTGACCTGGAGATACTTAGTGGAAGAGCTGCTACGATGGCTCAAACCCCATCTTCCCCTTGTTAACCAAACCATCTCTCTCCCTATACAGCAGGCCAGGAAGACCAAAGTCCCTGCAAGTGCAGAAACTGCAGAGGGCTCCTCCCAAAATGTACCCATTCCTGTTCTCCCACCTCTAGAGGAAACCGAGTTCCCACTACCTCTCTACCCAGACCCTCTTCCACTCCCACCTTCTTCAACAGCTCCTCCTAATCCCCCATCACTGGAGATTTCCACACACACCAGGGCAGGCTGCTCATATGGATCAACAAGAAGACCTTAGAGAGGGAAAGACCTCGAACAGGAGAGGAAGGTGGGTCATAGAAATGACACTGAACAGGAGAGGGGAAGTAGCATAGGAAAGAGCATAAATGGTAGAGAGAGGAAGGAGATAGAAAGGAACAGGAGAGAGACAGAAGGGAGAGAAGTATAGCAGAGAATGCAAATGTGTAACAGAAAACAAACATGAGAAAGGTAAGTACACTATCCTGCTGCCACTTTAGGAAGTCCCTACAGTCAGAAGAAAGGTCTATATGTATACCCCTTTCTCTTCTTCAGATGTCTATAACTAGAAGCAGCAACATAAGACTTTTTCAGAAAATTCATCTGAACTGATTAGGCTTATTGATTCAGTCTTCATGACTCATCAGCCCATTTGGGTCGACATTCAGCAGCTACTCAAGGCCTTTTTTTTTTTACCATAGAGGAGAGGTATCTCTTCCACCCAAGGCTTGGAGGGAGGATGTGCAAAGAGCTGGCCATCGAGTGACTGAGCAAGACCTGGACTACATTTTCACTTTGGCAATGAAAATAGGGAGTGTCTAAACCCCTACTGCCATTGTTTGTTGGGAGGTCCATTAATATGTTCAAAATTACAGCAGCTATACAAGCAAAGGAATAGTTTCCGACAGTGTTTCTGGAGAGAATCCTTGAGGCCTATGGGATGTATAGTGCCATAGACCCCACAGCCCCAAAGAATAAGAGGGCAGTGAACCTAGCCTTTGCATGTCAGACTGTCCCTGACATTCAGAGGAAACTTCAGAAGATAAATGTGTTTGAAGTGAAAATTTTAAGTGAATTAGGAGGGATAGCAGAAAGGGATCAGCAGAAAGATGATAGGTAAACTAAGAGGATGACTAGGATTTTAGCACTACATGAGAGCAGGATGGAGGGCAGCAGAGGTCAGAGACCACAAAGGAAGAGAGACTGGGAACATGTGAGAGCCACTGGCCAAGGATCAGGTGCGTATAGCAGGAAGATGGAACATTGGGCACTGGAGTGTTCTGAGAGGACCCAGGTTCTCACTACACTCTACAAAAATGAAAGGTCTGGGGTTCAGAATCCTCTCTCGAACCTAAGATACTCATCCTTGTGGAGGGGTGGGCAGTGGAATTTCTGTTCAACACTGGTGCCCAGTTTTTATCCCTACAGGAAGAAAGAGGCTAGAAGTTGGGAGAAACCATATGGGTCCAAGGAGCAAATGGGACTGAGCTACATAAATGGACTACCCACAGGACCTTGGATAAGGTAACTCATCAGTTCATTAGGCTCCTGACAGCCCCATACAATTTATTAGGGAGAGACCTGCATAAACTGTGGGCCGGAATCCAATTCTCAGAAAATGATATAAAAGTAACTTTTGGAGAAATGCCAGTGGCCAAGGTGCTATTGGCAGTGGCAGAACACTTAATGTTTGACTCAATGCCCCAAGGAAACCCAAGCCCTCCCACACACACCCTGACATTCTATAGAGGGAGTTTCCTGAGGTCTGGGCTGAAGAACAACCACTAGGGTTGACAAATCATCCCCAGGTGGTGATGCAACTCAAGTCTTCTTCATTCCCCATCCGGGTACACCAATACACCTCCCATTAGAGGAGAAGAAAGTAATAAGGAAACACATCAACCTCTTCCAGGAAGCAGGGTTCTTAGCCCCGTGCCAATCAAGCTGGAACCCCCCCTACTATCCATGAAGAAGGCATGGATATATACCTTGCTTTCCCTTTTGGGGCCCAAAAGGACAGTTTATACTGTCCTGGACTTAAAGGATGCATTCTTTTGCATCCCACTGTCTATGTGCTCTCAACCCTTTCTTGCTTTCAACTGGGTGGATCCTGATGGCAGCTATAGTGGGTAGCTAAGTTGGACACAACTGCCACAGGAATTTAAGAACTCTCTCACAATATTTGGAGAATACTTCCATGAGGACCTTATGGAATTCTAGGAAAGATATTCTTATGTAACCCTTTTTCAGCATGTGGATGACTTATTAATAGCAGCTGAAAGCCTGAAGGGCTGTCTGAAGGGGACACAAACCCTCCTACAGACTTTACAAGACAGAGGTTATATGGTGTCAGCAATGAAGGCTCAACTGTTAAGAAAGAGTCTACCTACCTAGGTTACGACCTTTATGGAGGTGTGCAAACTGTGTCTGCTTCCTGGAAAAATGTCATCACATGAAATCCCACTCTCACATCTACCAGACAGGTGAGAGAAATCCTGGGGACAGTAGGGTATTGCTGAGTCTGGATTCTCCTATTTAAGGAAGTGGCACTGCCCAATATAACTTGACAAGAGGAACAGACTTTACCTGGGGCCCCAGGAACAAACAAGCCTTCAGGAGCCTCCAGGTGGCCCTTTTAAAGGCCAAGGCCCCAGCATTAGCTATTCATTATGTGACAAAGTCCTACCATATCTATATGGATGAGAAATTAGGGTTTGTGAAGGGAGTCCTGATCCAAATATTGGGACTTTGGCAATGATCAGTTGCATACATAAGCAAAAAGCTAGATCCAGTTGTCACCAGGTACCCACCATGCCTACACATAGTAGCAGCCTCAGCAGTGCTGCTGCAAGATTCAGGAAAATTCATGCTATGGCAGAGGATGGTGCTCACGCCCACCCAAGCAATAGAGGAAGTCTTGAGAACCGTCAATGGATCAGCAATGCTAGAATTGCTGGGTACCAGTCTCTACTATTGAATGAGCCCCACGTCATCATAGCACCCCCTACTATGCTGTACCCTGTAACCCCCACAACTGTGAAGAGATATTGGATCACCTGATGGTGCTGAGAGATGACCTGAAGGACAGCCCACTCCCCGATGCTGAAGTCATTTATTTCACTGACAGAAGTGGCTACGTAGAGGAAGGAAAGAGGTATGCAGGAGCAGCGGTAGTGGGCAACAATAGTATTGTCTGGAAAGCATCCCTACCAAAGGCACCTCTGCTCTGAATTGGTGACCCTGACACAGGTTTCATACTTAAGAAGAGGGAAGAAAATCAACATCTACATAGATAGCCAGTATGTATTTGCACTTTCATGTTCACAGGGTCATTTGTAAGGGGAGGGGGTCTTCTGATTGCTAAAGGGAGAGAAATTTGAAACAAGCAGGAGATTTTTTTTACACCTTCTTCAGACTGTGTGGGAGCCAAAGATTGTGGCAGTAATTCACTGCCCAGAACATCAGAAAGGAGTTCTGGTTGCAACTGGAAATCAATGTGCTGATCTGGCTGCTCGAGCAGCTGCCAGAGAGACCTCTGAAGCCCTTCTGATCTTGCCTGCACCCATGCTGCCAGAGAAACCTGACTATACCTTGTAGGATGAATTCGTTTTTTTGTTTTTCTTTTGTTTTTTTTGGGGGGGGGGTGTCACACCTGGTAGTGCTCAGAGTTACTCCTGACTCTGTGCTCAGAAATCGTTCCTGGCAAGCTCAGGGGACTGACTATATGGGATGCAGGATTTGAACCACCATCCTTCTGCATGCCAGGCAAATACTCTACCTCCATGCTATCTTTCTGGCCCCAACTTTGGAGGATGAGTTTTATATTAATAAAAAGAGGAAGTTAGAGGAGGATGACTGAGCATGGGGCATAGAGGGAAGCATGGGGCATGAAGGAACTCCTTAAGAAGAGTATGTCAGAGAGAGAGAGAGAGAGAGAGAGAGTAGGAATACTTGTGCTACTGTAGGCCGCTAGTGTGTAGGAAAGTGAATGCAGGAGGAAGAAAGGCCAGACCTGGGAAACGCTCATGGGGGAAAAATCCAGGAATGTCCTGGGAGGTTGACTTCACAGAACTGGGGCCAGGGAATTACGGGCATAGACATATGCTGGTAATGGTGGACACATTTTTAAGCTGGGTTGAGACCTTTACCTCAAAATGGAAAACTGCCAGTCGGGTAACAAAGATAATCCTAGAGAAGATTGTTCTCCGGTTTGGGTTGTCAGTAGCTATCAGATCTGTCAATGGTCCAGCCTTTGCCAGTTCCATTTCCTAGAAGATGGCAAGTGTGCTAGGGACTAACCGGAAGCTACACTGTGCATATAGGCCTCAGAGTACAGGACAAGTAGAGAGGATGAATCTGATCCTAAAGGAAATATTAGCAAAATTAATTGAAGACACTGGCTGCAGTTGGGAAGATCTCCTTCCCTTAACCCTCCTTTGGGCTTGGTGTACACCTTACATTTGTTCTGTCACTCCTTAGGAGATTCTTTCTTGGGGAAAGCCCTGGATGTGTCCTAGTTTACAGGAGTATGTGATAAGGAACACTGAATGTTCACACTGGCTTCCACTTCTTACAGGCCCTTTGACAGATTTTTGAAAACACTACACCAGAATATCAAAACTGTTCACGAGGGGAAGCCCAGAGCTGAGACAACACACAACCCAATAGCTGAGAATGAGTTCCAGCCTGGTGATGCAGTCCTACTTACATGACACTACACTGGTACTCTTAAACCCCTCTGGAAGGGACTCTACACAAGTGATCCTGACCACTTCCACTGTGGCCAAGTTAGATGGAGTTAACCATAGGTTCAACTCTCCCACTTTGAGAAGGCACCAGTCTGGCAGGTAGAGCCACTGTAGGGCAAGGAACAGGGACTAAAACTCTGATCAGAAGCTACTGGGAACTTCCATTCAATACAACAGTTAGTGACTTTTGTTTGGTTTATGACACTGGTAGGACTGGGGATGGCAGGACGCCAGTCTTATCCCTCCACCTCTGGTGGGTGGAATCCTTTCAAATCCCAAAACAGGATGAGTGGTGGCCCAGGTGAACATCTCCAAGGGACCACCCAGGTTTCCCCTGTACCTGTACCAGCTTGTTAAACACATAAAAAACAAGGCACCATTACTTTTACAGATCCTGGACACTAGCATTGGGTGGTCAGTACAGGAGATAGAGTACAATCTCCACAGTGTAGACATCTATATTTGCCAGAGGTCAGGAAAGAAACAGTGTGGAGGCAGCCAGGACTTCCACTGTGCTTCCTGAGGCTTCAAGTCCCTGGCCTCCTGGAAAACTGATGGTGATAAGAACCTGAAGGTTACAGGGCCCTGGGGAAGAGGCAGTGGCCAAGGTTGCACTGTGTGGAAGTGCAACAACATTACATTGAGCCCCTAGCAGTAGGAACGAGTGAAGAATCCAGGCTGGGATAGGGGAAAGACCTGGGGTTTCAGGGCCTATCAAGGGAAAATGACTCTGGAATAAAATTTTCCACCCAACAGGTGGTCAGACCTAGAATTGGGCCACTTATAAGGCCTGGTAAAAGTGTCTTCACTTACCAGGTACCCCAGTCACCCCAAAGGCCTCCGTTCACACCCCTACTGAGCCCAGCAGTACTGCCCTCTCCAGAGATAAAACCTGAGCCTTCCAATCTTGTACCTCTTCTTGACTCAATAACTGAAGGGGAAGAGGCACTCAGGACTATAGATGCAACCTACCATTTCTCAATGCTACCGGGTTGAGTTGGCCAAAGATTGCTGGTTTTGTTTGGATCCTAGACCCCATATTTATTTCATGGGAATGGGTGTAATGGGAGCAGTGGTCCAGGCAACAGATTCTGGCTGACCCTGAACTGAGGGGAGGATCACCCTGAAGGGAACACAAGGCACTGGTATGTGCCTCGTACCCACTCTCGGAGGAGGGGCAACTAGGGACTCTTCCTCCCCTTAACTGGACTATTGCAATGAGACTATAGAGGTTACTATAGCTGCATGGGAAAGCAATACCCAACAGGGACCAAATGGGACATAGCTTGCATGCACCAAGGGACTGACTCCCTGTGTATTTGCCACTGCTTTTGCAAACCCAGATGAAATTTGCATCATTGTCATGCCAGGGTCATACTTGGCAGGAGAAGGTGGGTGGAAACAAATTGAGCAAAGTTATCATCCCACTGCAAGAGGGCTTTCCCCCTTCTTATTCCAGCCCTTGTAGCAGCTGGTATTGTAGCCTCCACTGGGCTGGCAGCGGCCTCCCTTGTCAAGAGAGACATGCAACTTAAGTAGCTCTCTCATGAAGTGGATGCTGATCTGAGGAGATATTTTTCTATCAAGATATTAGAGGAACAAGTTACCTTCCTAGCTAAAGTTGCTCTGCAGAACAAGCAGGGACTGGATCTACTCCTCGTGAAGTAAGGAGGGCTGAGCATTGCACTGGGGGAGCAATGCTGTTTCTGTGCTAAATCCAGGGGATTATTCGTGAAACATTGTAGCAGGTGAAGACTAGTTTACAGGAGCAGGAAAGGTAACAGAAAGGCTCTGCTTCCAGGTATGAATATTTGTTTGATCAATCACCCTGGAAAATTTCCCCGATAACAGCTTTGACTGGGCCATTATTATTGTTCATTTTCTTAATTATTCTCTTAGTAGGTCCTTGCACAATTAATTTTCTCACCTGCTTTATTTAGACATGCATAAGTGGAGTTATGCTACTTGTGCTAAGTATGTACAGTATGTGCAGGAACCTCAAGGAGAGTCGAGGATTTGATTCAGCCCATAAGAAGAGGAAAGAAAATTTCTGAAAAAGAGGAACGCCATTTTGGAAAGACCACATGGTAGACCTATTTTAGATTCTGGACAAAGTAATGCCATTTTGTAAAGACCACATGGTTTGAGTCACATGCTGTTCATCCCTGCATCTTATATTGCTGAGTTTCCCAAGCCTATTTCCATTTACACAGCTAAAAGCTACCTGACCATATCAGATAACCTATCTGGAAAAGATATAAGGCAGCAATAGGAAAGTATCCCTAGACAACAGCCAATAATTTTAAAGATCATCAAAAATTAGATGATTATATAATTATATATAATTGTTGTTGGCAGGAAGAATAGTTTAAACTTTAAGAAAAAAGATCTTCATACTTAGATGTTTTTTCAATGTTTTCAATTATAAATGTTCATAAAAAACAGTAGATACTTCATAGAACATTTTTCATATTTTACATGTTTCTTCTGCTTGGCAATAAATAAATAAAAAATAAAAGTAGTACACTCAGCTTCCTAAAATTGGACTTTATATCCAACATTTGAGTTTAGGGTGTGCATTTTATATACTGTGTGAAAAATCTATGCAATCAAAGAAGAAGGGGAAAAACTCACTGGTGATAAGAAAACTTAAATACAAAATTTACCCCCTAAAGCAAGTCATCTAATAGTAGGCTGTATGGTAGAAGAATTGTATGGGAGCATGGAAAATTGTAAAAGGGAAAGAGAGAGAAATTGAGGACTGAAATTGCAAATGTGGAAAGATGTGCAAAATATGTTATTCTCAATATAACACCCCCAGCAGAGAGAGAATTAAATTTGAAATGTGAGAAAGCACTCTGAAACTATTTTTATTCATCTAATAACCGATATTCTGTGATGCCTTGGTGTCACAATGAGCTGAAGATATATATGAGATATTTAATAATGATGAATCTACATTCCTTATAACCATATATACAAGAGAACTAACTAAGTCAAAAAATATCTGGACTATGGTCCAGTGTTTCAAAAATTTTTTTTTGTAAATATTTTATTTATAGGTAATTATGTTGTCTACTAACTGATCTCCAAGAAAATTCAGAAATAAAGCTTATGTACATATTAATTCTCAATAATAAAATATGTTGAAGTAATTTTATTAGCTTTTATTTGCTAGGTCAAAATAAACACTATTATTGGCCACATGGCCAACCAGGTAGGTTCAATTTCTCTGCATCTCATATTGTTCCTCCATCCTCCCACTATGTGTATTACTGGAGTAATTGATGAGCTCAGAGTCAGGAGTAATCCCCGAACATTGCCAAAGTTAGCCAAAACCCCCCAAAATAAATGAATGATATAAAAATAAATTCCATTATTTAAAATTACCAGCAACTCTTAAAATATAAATGTTAAAATATAAAATATCTCAGGTAAATGCATAAGCATCTGTCCTATTTATCAAATTACTTAATACTAAAGTTAATAATTTCTTTAAGTTAAAGTTTTTGGATCGATTTTTGCTAAAAAACCACCCACAGAAAAAATAATGAGATTCTTTAATTTCCATTGTCTTAAAAATACATACGTTAATGATTCCTTCATGGTTCTTGCTTTTCCATGCCTCACTATATTCATAAACATTTAAATGATACATATAGCTAATTTGAATGGGGTCAAATCCCCATATAATTCTGTTGATTGATTAGGGAGAGTATGCGGGCAGAGTGATCTGAGCAAATTAATAATTTCTCTCCTCTTGTGATGATTTCAGTATTCATTTTAATTAAAGTCTTAAGAGGGCCCTGAACCATTTTTACCTCTGCTCATTTTCCACTCTTGAGTGATTTTCAAGTCCATATTTTAAATTTGGAATTTTTATGTAAAGTATTTATATATTATTTTTTAGGAAAACAGAATAATTTCACTTTTCTCAAAATAAAGAGTATTAAAGTCTTACTTTTAAGAACTTCTTTTTTTGTGTGTGGTTTTTGGGTCTCACCCGGCAGTTCTCAGGGGTTACTCCTGGCTCCATGCTCAGAAATTGCTCCTGGCAGGCACGGGGGACCATATGGGGCACCGGGGATTCGAACCGATGACCTTTTGCATGAAAGGCAAGCGCCTTACCTCTATGCTATCTCCCGGGCCCCAGGAACTTCTATGTTATTGAGAAATTGATGCTACTCAAAAGATCAGAAGTTCCTAACCTTTAATGTTGACATCAGTAAAGCAATAGTGACCTTCCTCAGCAAATCCTTGAGGGCAATGAAAATGACCCAGGAGTCCGAGTTATTACACAGTTCCCAACTGCTCCTCTCCTCCTCGTACACTGTCATCAAATGGCACCTAAGATTTTCTTTTTGTAGGAAAGTTTTAGCAAAAGAATGAGAATAAAATGTGTGTTGAGCATACAAAATTTAATAATCATTTTATTGTGCCATCAATATCAGCATTACTTACTGACCCAAAACAAAACCACATACCAACTACCCTTCTTGTAATTACACAGAGATATAAATTTCCATGAAACTCACAAGAAGATATTAAACATAAGACAGTCTAAACAGCAGCAAAAACTTTGCCAAAGGTTTGCTTTGCTAAATTACTTATAAGCAACACTTGGCAGAAATTTAAAATGAAATGGAAAAGCACATAGAATGAGGGACAAGATAATCATTAGTAGTTAATCATATTTATTTACATCTATTTCAATAAGATAGTAAAATTAAACAGTTGTTAAATGCATCCTTCTGCTTATTCCTTAAAAATATACAACCGCAGGACTGGACAGATAGTAAAGGATAATTTTCTTTCCTTGCGTACATCTGACCTGGAGTGATATCTGAGTATAGAGCAAGAAGTAAGCACTGATAGCTTATGAGTAAGTCTAAGAAAACAAATAAACAAAACTTTTACAAGGTATATATTTATCTATGTTTATATTTATATATATACATAAATGTGCACATATTTTATATATGTTTATAAATATGTGATTTATTATATACTATATAATCATATGTAAATATACCTTATATACTTATTTATACCTATACCTGATTTGTTTATATGTTCATGCACATATTTATATACTGAGCCATGTATATTTGTATATACATGATTTTCATATATTTATATATTTACATGCATAAATACAAACACATAGTATTTTGTAATTTTTCTTTTTAACAAAATGAGCTATGCATATGCACATCAATTATGAAACTGTTGCTCCTTAATCAAAAATATTCAGAACTTTCTTCTCAATTATTATCTAACATTAATTTTTACAAAAAATAGCCAATATTATAGTTGTTTCACAAATTATTTTTCACATTTATTAATGTTCTATTTTCCAATGATAATTTTAAAACTATAATGTCATTAAAATTTAGATATTTGTATATTAATATTTTCAAACAAGGCAAACCTGAGTGAAAAACTCAGGTATTACTGGACTACTTTCTCTAGTCTAGTATAAGTAGGCTTCCTACCATTTTCTCAGAATTTGGATGTTATTATTTCCTTTGATTTTTGGTTTTATCAATAAAAACATATATTTTCGCTTTATTAACATTTTTATTTAAACACTATGATTACAAACATGATTACAGTTGGGTTTCAGTGCAACATTCCCACCACCAATGTCCCAAATCTCCCTCCTCCCCGCTTCCCACCCCCGCCTGTACTCAAGACAGGCTTTCTACTTCCCTCATTCATTCCCATTGTTATGAGAGTTCTCAGAAACACATGCAATTTTTATTTAAATTTGTATTTCCCATTGTAAAATATTAGTATGGCTGCACGACATTTTTTTCAAAATCACATTAAGTTCTGCTTGGGCCTTTCACTTTTTTTTGTTTTTGTTTTTGTTTTTTGGGGGGCCACACCTGGTGACGCTCAGGGGTTACTCCTGGCTATTCGCTCAGAAGTTGCTCCTGGCAGGCACGGGGGACCATATGGGGAACCAGGGGATCGAACCGTGGTCCGTTGTAGGTTAGCACAGGCAAGGCAGGCACCTTACCTCCAGTGCTACCACCCGGCCCCGGGCCTTTCACTTAATTTTGTGCTCAGGAATCTCTCCTTGTGAGATCTCTGACAAAGGGAAATTATTAAAACCTGAGGCATAAAGTCTTTAATTTCAAAGTTAATAATAACTTTTTCTTCTCACTCTAAATCTCTGCTTAAAACATGTGAACAGGTAAAGATAAAAAGACTCTTAGATATTTAAACAAAGATTCACTATATCAAACTCAAGTGAAACTGTTTCTTTTGATTATTTTTTTTAATTATTACACTATTTTGATTCACTTTGATTTCCTGGTTCAAGATAGATGTATGTTTTCCTGAAAACATTTTTCTTAAAATAATATCTTTATTTAAGCGACCAGAGCAGTGGCACAGTGGTTGGTCGTTTGCCTTGAATGCGGCTGACCTAGGGTAGACTGTGGTTCGATTCCCCCAGAGTCCCATATGGTCTCCCAAGCCAGGAGCGATTTCTGGGAGCAGAGCCAGGACTAATCTTGAGCATACAAGGTGCGCCTCCCCAAATATCTTTATTTATGCACCATGATTTACAAACAAGTTTGTAATTGGGTTTCAGTCATAAAAGAACATCCCCCTTCACCAATGCAACATTCCCACCACCAACACCCCCCACCCCAATCTTCCTGCTCCCCTTCTCCTTCCTGTACTCAAGACAGGCATTCTACTTCTCTCACTCATTGACATTGTCACCATACTAGTCAGTGTAGTTATTTCTCTAACTGCACTCACCACTCTTTGAGGTGAGCTTCATATTGTGAGCCAGTCCTTCCAGCCCACATCTCTATTGTCTCTGGGTATTCTTACAATTAGAAAATGATCAATAAAAGGAACCAAAATTAGGTAGGCAGAAGGAAATAACAAAGCTTAGAACAGAAATCAATGAAGTGGAAACCCAAAAACAATTTGAAAGATCAACAAAAGCATAAATTGGTTCTTTGAAAAAATAAACAAGATTGATAAACCACTAGCAAAACTCATAAAGAAAAGGCAAGAGAAACTTAATAAACTGGACAAGAAATAAAAAGGGGAGATCACTATAGATTTATATAGAAATTCAAAGGTTAATCAGAGACTACTTTGAGAAACTCTATGCTACAAAACAAAAGCCTGAAAAAAATGGATAAATTCTTGGACTCATAATCTTCCATTGTTAAAACAGAATGAATGATCTGGCATAGATAACAGACCCATCACTACTGAGAAAATAAAAATGGTAATGAAAAGTCTTCCCAATAAAAAAAGCCCAAACCCAGATGAATTCACTATTAATTCTTTCAAACTTTTCAAGAGGAACTACTACCAATCCTTTTCAGGCTCTTTCATGAAACTGAAAAATCAGAAACACTACCAAATAGTTCTTATGAAGCTAATATATGAAGCTAAAACCCTGATACCAAAACCAGAGAAGATGCTGCAAAACAAAACAAAACAAACAAACAAACAAAAACTGCAACCCAATATCCTTGATGAACACAGATGCAAAGATCCTCAATAAAATCTTATCAAATAGAATCCAATGTCTCATCAAAAAGGTCATTCACCACAACCAAGTAGGTTTCATTCCAGGTATGCAAGGATCATTTAACATACATAAATCAATCCATATAATACACCATATCAAAAAATGAAAAATAAAATCATATGATCATATCAATAGATGCAAAGAAAGCATTCAAATAGGTCCAACGCCCATTCTTGATTAAAAAAAAAAACACTCTCACAAGTCAATGACAAATATTACTCTCAATGAACATAAAGTAAAAGTCTCCTATAAAATCTGGTACAAGACAAGGCTGCCTTCTCTCACCATTCTTGTTCAACATAGTGCTGGAAGTTCTTGCCATAGCAATTAGATAAGAAAAAGATATCAAGGACATCCAAATAGGAAAGGAAGAAGTCAAGATCTCACTGTTTGCAGATGACATGATACTATATTTAGAAAACCCTAAAGACTCTACCAAAAATCTTTTAGAAATAATAAATTCATATAGCAAAGTGGCAGGCTACTATATTAACACCAAAAGTCAATGGCCTTCTTATACACCAATAATGATAGAGAAGAAATAGTCATTAAAAAAGCAATCCCATTCACATTAGTGCCACACAAGTTCAAATAATACCCAGAACTTTCTGTTAGTGAGAAAAGTCTTTCTGTTATGTTAGGCAATTGGATTCCAGTAACTAAGGAAGTAATTCTTTTAGATGCCCCAAAACATTTTAATGTTTCCATTTTTTT
>PVKC010004383.1:0-35844 GCA_004027635.1 Crocidura indochinensis | reverse complement strand
AATGAGATTTCTTCTGAAGCAAGCAGGCTCACCAGCAGGAACGCTGATGAAATCGTGTCTCAGTCACCTTGAAACCGCATGACCCACGACATCCTTTATGGTCCCCTGAGCCTGCCAGGATGTATTTCTATTCTTTTTTTTAATTTTTTTATTTTTAATAATGAGAACAAAGATGCAGAGAAAGAGAACAAGGTAAAGTTACAGTGGAAGGACAATCACCCATAAATAGAATTCTCAGAAGTCCCCTTGCTGATATCTTAAATTTGAACTTTCAGTCAAAGAACATTAAGAAAAATAAAACAGAACCCATGTACAATTACTTTGTCCCTCAATTCCCCAGAATGTAATATATAATATTTCTTTTTTTTTTTGACTTTACAATGTGCAGTAATGGAATTCAGGGGTTACAAGGTAAGAGTGCAGGTCTGGAGAGGCAGAGCACATGGCTGGTGTTGTTTTAAAGTCTCTGGGTGCCCAATTGCCCAGCTCGATTGGCCCCATGTGGATCAGGTGGGGACATCTTACCGGGTGCTGGTCCGAGGTTCCTTGTTTTTCAAAGCAGCTTGGCAGAAAAGAGGCAGAAGAGGGGCCAGGAGGTATTTCTGAGCAGAGAGCCAGGAGTAACCCCTAAGTGCTGCTGGGTGTGACCCCCCAAAGTAAAATAAATAAAAGCTAAATTCAGTAATAAGGAACATATACCCCCACTGTTTTATACCTGAGCCTTGGGCCTACAAAATTCATTTTTTTGTCTTCTGTAATCTTAGACCTCCTCTTCTCAGTTTTTTGTATGTTTCAATGTGCTTCCTTTCCTTTTATGTTTTAATTAAAGTTATTAAGGCACTATTATTTACAAATTTGTTTATAATAGAGTTTCAGGCATACAATGTTCTGAGCTCAATTGTACCATCACGCTAAATTTCTTCCACCAATATCCCCAGGTTCCCTCACACCCCCTAATGTGCCTTCTTAAAAGATAAATTTTTAAGGATTTTTTGGGGGTAGGGGTAGGAGGGAAACCACATCTGGCAACGTTCAGGAGTTACTGTTGGTTCTACACTCAGAAATTGTTCTTGGCAGGCTCAGGGAACCAAATGGATGTCAGGAATGGAACCCAGATCCATCCTGGTTGGTTGCATGCAAGGCAAATGCCCTATCACTGTACTATCTCTCAGACCCCATTTTCAAATTTTGTTATTGTAGCTGAATCTGAATCTCAAATCTTGCAGGAAATTGCCCAAGTGTCCCAGGTGCTTAAAGTAGGATGCTAACAAAAGAACAAGTGTCAAGGGAGTACTGATGGTGTACTGGAGATGAGAGCACCAGTACCTCAAAAGAACATACCTCAAAAGAAAATCATAGTACATGAAGAATGTACAATTATTACTGATTGTTCTATTATTACTTCATTTATATGTGCATTTAAATGTACATATAAATACATTTATATGTACATATACATATATGTATATATGTTTTCTTTCCCAGTAGAACATACTGAAAGTGGTAAAATGAGGGAAAAAAGAAAAAATCTTAACCAAAGGAGCAACTCAACCTAGCTTAAATAATTTTATTACACCATTTATATGTTCAGTAAAATTCATGGCATATTACACAGCAAAAAATGTCATTTAGAACCTGATTAAAGAAAAGAAAAAGGCATTTTTCACATTAAAAGATAATTACAGGGGGCCGGCGAGGTGGCACTAGAGGTAAGGTGTCTGCCTTGCAAGCTCTAGCCAAGGAAAGTCTGTGACCGTGGTTCGATCCCCAGTGTCCCATATGGTCCCCCTAAGCCAGGGACAATTTCTGAGCGCTTAGCCAGGAGTAACCCCTGAGCATCAAATGAGTGTGGCCCGAAATAAAAAGATAATTACACTATAATTACTAAGTGGTATGTTTTATGCTATATAAGTCAGTAGTTCTGCACTTAAGGGGGCCTTGTGTGGCAAGACACAAGACCTGTGCTATTATTTTTCATGAATGGGAGAAGATATTTTTATACATGGGTAATATGTGAGACACAAAGTACTCTCAGATATCAACAATGAAAATCCAATAACACCACCCCAAAACAGGGAGAGGAGACAATCAGACACTTCCCCAAAGAAAGTAAACAGATAGCAAGTCGGCATATGAAAACGTGTTAATAGTCACTTATTAGACAGAAAATGCAAATCAAAACACTGATAAAATAGTCAAGCCAATGAAAACAATATATCAAAGAAAATTAATATTATTGGAGTTTTTATGAAAGAGGAATATCATTCATTGTTGATAGAAATGGGTTTGAGCTTATGGAAAGAAGTGTGAAGGTTCTTGTAAAAGTGAAAACAAAATTACTGTATGCACCAGCATACCACTTCTTGGCATCTAACACTCCAAAACAAAACTAATAATTTAAAAAGATTATTTGTATACCTATGTTTATTGAAGCATTTAGTACACGTGTATATATACATAATGAACTGCTACATATATAAATAATATATAATGTATATATATGGGACCCGGGAGATAGCATGGAGGTAAGGCATTTGCCTTTCATGCAAAAGGTCATTGGTTCGAATCCCGGTGCCCCAGATGGTCCCCTGTGCCTGCCAGGAGCAATTTCTGAGCATGGAGTCAGGAGTAACCCCTGAGCACTGCCGGGTGTGACCCAAAAACCAAAAAAAAAAATGTATATATATAATGTGTATGTATATACATAATGAAATACCTATCAGCTAAAAGAAAATACAAAATCAAGCAACTTTCTATTACATGGATGGAACTCGATGGTATTATGATGAACTAAGCCAGATAGGAGAGAAACAGAAACAGAATGAAATTTTTTATGTGTGGAATATGAAGCACATACTGAGGGAGCAACAACTCACCAAATTTAAAGGAAATGGATAGTTAACCTATAGAATTGAGCTTTGGGTGGAGGATGGGAGAAGAGTCTTTGGGTTATCGGAAGAGAAAAATAAACACTAAAACAGTGAGTCATGGTGTTATAAGCATTTATGCACAAACCACCATAATTTATCACATAAATTGCAGTGTCTAAATACAAATAGGAAATAGGGGGAAAAAAGAAAGAAAGGAAGGAAGGAAGGAAGGAAGACAGAAAGAAAGAAAGAGAAAGAAAGAAAGAAGAGAGAAAGAGAAAAATAGAGAAAGTAAAGAAAGAAAAAAGAAAAGAAATAAAAGAAAAAACGAAAAAGGAGGATGTAAGGAAGGAAGTAGGAAGACAAGTAGGGAGGAAGGAAAGTAGGAAGAAGAAAGGAAGGAAGAAAGAGGAGGGAGGGGAGGGAGGAAAGAACAAACGGAGGGAGAGAAGGGAGGAGGGAAAGGAGGAAGGGAAGGAGGAAATCATGGAAAAAGGGAGGGAAGGAAGGAGTATAGGAGGAAAGGAAGGGGAAGGAGGAAAGATCAAAGGGAGGGAAGGAAGGATGAAAGGAGGAAGAGAAAAAAGGATAAAAGGGAGGAGGGAAAAGATGAGGGAAGGATGGATGGGGAGTGAAGGAAGGAAGGAGGGAGGGAAGGAGGAAGGGAGGAGAGAAGGAAGAGGGTATGATGGGAGGAAGGAGAGAGGAAGGAGGAAGAATGAAAGGAAGGAGGGAAGGAAGAGGGGTAGGATGGAAGGAGGGAAATAAGGAAGGAGAAAAGAAGGGAAGAAAGGAAGGAGGGAAGAAGGGAAAAGGGAAGAAAGGAAAAGGAAGGAAGAAGGGAAGGAAGAAGGAAAGGACAGAAGGAAAGAAAGAAGGAAAGGGAAGAAAGGAAGGTGAGAAGGAGGGAAGGATGTAAGGAAGGAGGGAAGGATGAGAGAAAGGAGGGAAGGAAGGAGGAAGTGAAGGAAGGAGGGGAAGAAGGAAAGGGAAGGAAGGAGGGAGGGAGAGAAGAAGGAAGAAAGGAAGGAGGGAGGGAGGGTGTGTGGGAAAAAGATTCAAGAATCCATGTGCTTAGAGTTTAACTGGTTATTTGTCCTTTTTTCTTATGATGTTAAACATGGAGTCCATAAGATTTCTGTTTCAGGGCCAGCGATAGTATAGCAATTAGTACACATGTTTAGTATTCAATCAACCTGAGTTTGATCACTGGCACCACATGCTCCAAACCTCAATGGTGATTGGTTGAATTCTGGCACTGCAGAGACTAAGCAGCGCCACATCCTCAGTCCTTTGATTACATTGAAAATTGCTGGTAACACCAAAGGTCTCCTGATTACTGTGATGACGTTACTATGTTATCTCATTTCTTTTTTCATCTTGTGCCTCATTATATTCCCACATACTTTTAAACTCTTTTCATACATGGTGATAAGATGAGCTGCTGACGCAAATAGGTTTCAGGCATGCATGGAAACATACAAACATACATATCTCTCTATTATATTACTCTATAATATCACTCTGTTTCCCTTTGTCATTGTTCTATATATCACCCTATTCCCATTCTTACCACAGAGAAGCTTTTCCAAGCAGATTTACCCTCACATAATTAATCATTGTGAGGGCCAGAGCAGCAATACAGAGGTAGAGTACTTGCCTTGCATTCAGCTGGCTTGACTTCAATCCCTGGCATCCCTTATAGTCCCTCAAATTCCTCATGAAGTTATTCTTGAGTACAGGGCCAGGAGTAATTCCTGAGCATTGCTGTATATGACAACCCCCCCACCAAAAAAGAGAATTGTTTCTTTCCCGTAGTTTCAGGGTCCTTCTGCATTCCTCTAAAAGATCTTGAATATGTCATGCTGCAATCACTGAGTCTCACTGAGGACAAGGGATCTTGTATTTTCATCTTGATTTTTTTCCTGATTATAGCATAGTACTTATTCAGTGTTGGAGTCCTCAAACAGTTTAATGAATACATAAATTAATGAATGGTAGTGGAAGTGCCAGACAGTCATGGAAATATATTTATAGTTTGACAATGACAACACTTATGGGTT
This sequence comes from Crocidura indochinensis, assembly GCA_004027635.1. Lineage (NCBI taxonomy): Eukaryota > Metazoa > Chordata > Mammalia > Eulipotyphla > Soricidae > Crocidura > Crocidura indochinensis. The sequence continues at coordinate 30,911 of PVKC010004383.1, read as the reverse complement.
TCATTATTTTTCTCTTCTACACATTTCTATTATAGTATGTTCAAAGCATCTAAGACCTGTGACTGACCCAAGTCTCCAGAGTTTCTCCCCAAGCCCCTCTGAAAGCACAAAAGGAAAGGAATGCTGACTTTGCCTCTACTATGGAAGACTTTGTAAGCACCAGAAAATTGATTTTTCCAGGCTTGCATGGCTTGGCATAAAAGCCAGACAAATTTTTTATTGAATCTGGCCCTAGATGGTTAGATTTTTGACCCTAGCAATGTGGCCAATAGATTCAACCATGAGTACTTTGTGTTTTCTTATTTTTCCTGCATGGGCTCACTTTCATAGATTGACCATAGGTTCAGTCATTGTTTCCCAACTCCCCCTGCACCAAACCCTGGGATCTGTTTCTCTATTTCTGTGACAAATATAACTGTGAAACAGTTGTGAGTGCAGTTTTGAGGAATCATGCCATGGCACACCTGCAGGAAATGTGTACCCACTGCTGTTTAGTTGTTTGTGTTTGTCAGTGGTCCCTATAATTGGAAGGCTGTATTTCCTTACAATTATGCAAAGGGCAATAAAAAGAAAATTAGAAAAACATATGAGTATAAGATCAGATCTAGACCACTGATACTTTGTAATTTTACACAAATACAAGACAGATTTCCCACCCCCTCCAAACCCACTCAACTGTAGTGAACACTGAACAGAGGAATCTCAGAAAGTTCCACTTTAAAAAATAGGCACAAATGAATATCTAATCTTTTAGTCTTTGAACATGATACAGTGCACTGTAACCATCAATTCAATTAAGGCAGGAATCCAAGGTTGTTTCTTCTGATGAAAGTATTAATTAAAAGAAACCAGAATGTAGCCTGCAACAGGGAAAGTGGATACCTTTTTTGGTCATAAGGATCCTACCACAACTTTCTCAGATAGTCTCTGTAGTTGAATTTAGATAAAAAAAAAAACCTCTATCGTTTAGATACTGCTCTATTTAATGTAAAATTGAAAATAAATAAATAAGAAAATGACAAAAAATGTACTCCCGAGAAGGTGCACAGTTTAACTTTTAAGAAAGGAGGAAACCATCTGAACATTATAACAAAATAAAAATTAAGATTTTATTCAATATAAATATTCTGTAGATTAATAAAAATATTTTATTAAGGGTGTCAATTTTACAAGGAAGTTAATCTAATTGAGTATATCCTAGTAAAGCAAATTGCAATATTTTAAAAATATTAACTTATTATGCTTTTAGATTGCTCAGTTTACTATGAAATGCCCTCTGATGAAACATACTGTATAATTGGCCTCACAATTAAAGCCTCTGAGGCCTGGGAGATAGCATGGAGGTAAGGCGTTTGCCTTTCATGCAAAAGGTTATCGGTTCGAATCCCGGTGCCCCATATGGTCCCCCGTGCCTGCCAGGAGCAATTTCTGAGCATGGAGCCAGGAGTAACCCCTGAGCACTGCTGGGTGTGACCCAAAAACAATTAAAGCCTCTACTGCATATATTTTTCTACATGACTATATACTATCTCAATATACCTTTAGCAAGTTTTAGCACTTGTTTTTATCCTGCATTATCACAATGTTTTATCATATAAAATCACTTTTTATGCTGATGGGCAAATAGGGCCTCTTTTTTATCATGCTAGTCAAGTGAAGCAGTGGGAGTGGAGAAGGAACAAAGAAATTTGTAACTGGCTGTGATCAAAGGGCCTCTTTTTATGTCTTCAGTTATTTGAATTTAAAATCAAACTTACAGATCAGGGAGATCGCTTACACAAGATCCTGAGTTCTACCACCAGTACTGTGTATTTCTGGAGCACCACCAATGATCCATAGCTCAACTGAGCATCTCCGGGCCAGTTGACCAAGTAGCAACATGAATTGTCTGGGCACTAATTTAGGAGGTTCCTTCAGCTCCCAAACAAAAATAAATAAAGTTATTTGTTTCATTCCAATAGAAACATGTTCTTCCTTGATTTCCTGCTCTATTATTCTTACTTTTTACAGTGCCATCTTCAAGACAAGCACATGTAACTCTGGAGTCACCGTGTTTCAAGATGATGAACTTTTTTTCCAGATGAAACTTTTACTTCTAGATGAAGTACGCTGGGTATCTTCTAGTTATATCTTTTCCAGAAAGTTCTTGTGCAAACCAAAATAACTATAATCAACAGTTATTATAATCACCATATCAGTTATGTTGCCTGATCCTAACTCTTTATTTTTACATGGAACTTTTGCCTGCTTATAGAACCAAGTGGAAATGGACTGCATAAAGTGTGGCTTTAACTAATTTTGGGCACCCTAGCAGTTCTCTAAACTTTTTCAGATATAACATTCTTTGCATCTGGACTGGCTTAACTTTCTCAGTAATGTTTGGGATACTTTAATGGTTAGGAAGTTCCTTCTCATTTCTGTCCTCTGGGGAACCAAGACTAACACATTTTCTTTCCAGATTTGAGTGAGGGGCCTTGAGTCAAAGCCAGGGTTTTTTATGCTCTGAAACATGCACTATGCCCACTGTTCAGGAATGCAGAAGTGGAAGCTAGTGCTCAGGTGTGATATGTGAAGACTAAGCAAGGACATAAAGCTCCATCTTTCTACTCACAGAGCTTCTAGAGAGGAGACATGGGAAGCACTGACAGAAATCTAGACTTACTCCTTTGTTTTAATTACTTTTGAAATTTATGATTCCCATCTTTTCCAGTTTTAAATGTGTGTTCTTAAAAGTATTTTTCTTGGCTACTGCCTAAGGATTGCTAAAATCTAGAGTTACAGTTAAGAGAAAGTTTAGAGAATAGGAAGTGTGAGGTCTCCTGGGGCCAGTAACACCCATTTCCCGTTCTTGTACTAGCCCTGAAGAGGTAAGACATTTCAAAGTTGTTGAGTTCAGCCAGCACAGAGAACAGTCAGTGTAGGAAGATGGATTGAAAAATCTGAAAACGGTTTTGGCTAATATGAATAAAGCTGCAATGCACATAGAAGTGCAAATGTCTTTTCTGAGAAAAGCTTTTGGTCCCTTGGGGTAGATGCCAATAAGTGGAATTGTTGGATCAAATGTAATCTCAATTCTACACTTTTTAACAATGTTCATATTGTTATCTAAAAGGATAGACAAGTCAATCTTCTCACTAGCAATGAGAATTTCTTTTTTCTTTCTTTCACTTCAACATTGGTTGTTTTTGTTTTATTCTGATGTGTGCCAGTTTACAGGTATGAGATAATGTTATTTTTTGACTTCCTTGATAATAAATGATGTAGAGCATTTTTATATACACTTTGGCCATCTGTAAATCTTCTTTGAGCCAGTTTCTGTACATCTCTCTCCCTTATTATCTAATAGAGTTGGTTGTGTTTTTCTTGTAAAGATCCTCTAGGACTTTATACATCTTGCATTATAACCCTTTGCATGTGTGTTTCCTTTGGTTTTAGGGCCACACCCATTAGTGTTCAAGGCTGATGCCTGGCTTTACACTCAAATACCACTTTTTATGGGCTTAGGAATTACATAGAGTACCAGGCATCATAGCTAGTATGGCTGAATGCAAGGCAAGCACTATACCCATTTATACTCTTTCGCTGATCCTGAGCATTAATAATTTATCAGAATAATTATGGTAGATATGTTCTTCCAGACTATGGAATGTCTTTTAATTATAATTATTATTACTATTGCAATGTAGAAGTTGCTTAGATTTATATAGTCCCACCATTGTATCATTTAAGATAGCCTGAGAGTCAATAAAATCAAGGATATTATTTTCCTTAATATAATTTCTGGATTCCAGTATAATATTGAGGCCTTTAATGTTTTTATTTGATGTTTGTTTATATTCTTAAAAAGGCAACTGAATTTATCTTTTATGTGATAAATCAATGTTTGCAATAGCATTTGTTAAAAAGCCTTCTTAATTCATTTCATAATTGTGTCTTTTAAAGACTCAATAAAAACTGGTGTATATATGTATATTATACAAAAGTTATTATATACATATGTATACATACAAGTATATACTACATATATAATAATACTTGACTACAGGAAAAATTAAATCATGAAATTTGATGGGACTGGAAATATGGTACAGTTGGTAGGGCATTTGTCTTTCAATTAACCCACTTAGATATTTGAATTCCTGTATCACATATGGTCCCTTAATTACCACTAGGTGTGATCCTTGAGACTAGCATCAGGAGTAAGCACTAAGCATAGCCATATGTGGCCACAAAACCTAAAAATGTAAAAAAAATAAAAGAAGAAGAAGAAGAAGAAGAAGAAGAAGAAGAAGAAGAAGAAGAAGAAGAAGAAGAAGAAGAAGAAGAAGAAGAAGAAGAAGAAGAAGAAGGAGAAGGAGAAGAAGAAGAAGAAGGAGGAGGAGGAGGAGGAGAGGAAGAAGAGGAAGAAAAAGAAGAGATCAGGTAATTTATTACTATGTGGATAATTCTGGAAAATATAAAGCTGAATAAAGTTAGTCAGAAGGAGAGGTGGAGACACAGAATGATCTCTCTGTTATGTTGATTAGTAGAAACATAGTAGAAGAGTAGCAAATACCCAAAGGCACCAGAAAATAAGAACTGGTCTTAAGTCGGTAGCTTTCCACAACGGTGGAGGAAAGTAATTTAGTAAGGAAGGATCACTAAGACAATGGTTGAGAGAATCTGACTCTGGGTGTGGTGCTGAAATAGTCCATGAAGTAAATCTACCTACGATTCCTCAAAAGGCAAACCAGGGTGCCTAAAATAAACCATAGACCTCGGGAAAGAGGAATCTTTTCCATTATATACATATCTTCAAGATGAATAAAATAGGCTATTAGAAACAAGGATTTGAAAATCTTTTCTCTTTAAGAGAAACAAAATTTTAAAGAATCCATAAAACTCCCAAACCAGGGACAGCACAGAGTCTGATGAGAATTGCTAACACTCCACTAAGACCTTTTCCCAGAAGAGATGCGGCTTCTAGAGCTTCTCTTCACTTTTTTGCAAATATCTTCCTATTCTGCAAGTCAGATAAAGCTCCTAGGGGCCCACAGAGGGGAAATGTATTGAGCTTTGTTCTTTACCTTCTCTAATTCAATCTGAATAGCAGAGCCAGAGAGTCCAATGTTTACAAGTACTCATGGAACCTCTCTCCCAACACAACCTGTCTCAACATCTGAAAGTTCAAAGGGCAAAGAGCACCCCTCAAAAAACTTCAAACTATTCAGGAATGTAAAGCAAAAAAAAAATTAAAAAAAGGAGAATATATTGGTGGAAAGCATTAATAGGATAAGTTAGGTTGAATAAGTATGTTCAAAAAAAAAAGAATGAAACAAGTCTAATATAAAATACAAAAAAAAACGATATTTGATTTTCTTAGCAAAATCCTTTTTTAAGAATCTCACTGCAATAATTAGTGAACTCATTTATAAATGAGTTTAACTGTATATATTCAAACAATTCATGTCAATTCTCAGTTCTATTATTTTTCTTTTTTCGTTTTTGTGTGAATTTCTTTTTATTTCAAAATTATTTCATTGAATACAGTGAATTACAAAGTTATAAAATTATTTATGATAGAGTTTTAGACATGCAATGTTCCAACACCAAATTCTTCACTATTGACTACTGCCCTTTACCATTTCCCCAAGTGTACTTCTGCTTTAACAGTGTAAGGCTCAGTAGTTCAGATGTTTCTCTGACACAGAGAAATGAAGAGACAGTCACTCAGGCAAAAGCTCAAGTGGGTCCTTTATTCTGGCCGGCCAGGGTCCAGTGCCCATCCAGAGCCGAACAGAGGCAAAGGACCACGTGGCTTTTTTTGTTCATCCTTATATACCATAAGAAAGGGAGGGGGAACCGGGGTAGGGATGACTTCCTTATAAGTTCATAACATTCACTGAGACATTTTAAGTTAATATGAGTTCCTTATAAGGGCATGAGCAAATGGTTGGTATAAACTTCCTATTTAGGACAAAAAGGGTTAGATACAAAAAGCAGGTATAAGCACAGAAAATTACAGAATTCTGGTTACAAAACCTGGCCTTCAAGTTCTATGAGCTTCAGCAGTGGGGGCTGGTGTAACTAGTTGTTGACTTCCCTTGTCAATAACCTGTCTTTATGTCAAGCACTATTTTCTTTATCTTTATATTTTCCCTTTTTAGGCAATTTGGTTTACAACACTGTTACTCATAGGCTTTTATGTATCACAATACCTTCTTTTTAGGACCCAGTCCTAGTACACAGGATCTTTTCTCTATCTTCACTATAGAGTCCCTTCCCTGGTTCTGTTGGTCACTCCCTTTCTCCATTAGTGGCAAGCTTCCTGAGGACCAGCTTTCTTGCTCTTTATTTTTGTTGCCTTTGGGTATTAGTTACTCCCAGACCATATTTATTTATGTGCCATATATGATTTAGATCACTCTGTGGCTGTTCCTCTCTATCTGGCTCATTTTATTCAGCATGATACCATGTAGACCTGATTATGTATCTTCAAATTGCACCTTATCTTTTCTTGCTTCTGAGTAGTATTCCTTTGTGTATACATACCATAGTTTTTTTTATATCTAGTTATATACTTATGGGTACTTGGGCTATTTCCAGGTTTTGCCTATTATTTTAATTTTTTAATTGTTTTAAGAACCATGGCTACAACATTGTTCATTGTTGGGTTTCAGTCATTCTGTGTTATATCATCCTTCACCAGTGCACACTTCTTGCCTTAGTAATGTCCCATTTCCCTTTCATGGCCGTACACACATATAAACCCTCTCTCTGTCTCTGCTGACACTGTGGACTGCATAAATATCAAAGGAGAGTTATCTTTGATACCTAGTCTCCCTTTCAGCATAGGGTTCTTGTCCAGAGCAATAAATTACAACCATCATCTTGGTAGACACTTCTCTAATCTAAGTGCTTTCACTGCTCTTCCTGATGAGTTTCTTAATCAGGGCTGGACCTCCTGATGCTTAATCCTATTGTCTCTGGATATTGTGATCATATTGTCTTTTATTTTTCTTATATCTCACAGATGAGAGAGATTATTTTATGTATATTCTTTTCCCTCTGGCTAATTTCCCTCAGCATAATAGCCTCCATATCCATTTATGCATAAGCAAATTTCATGACTTCATTTTTCCTAAAGGTTGCATGGTCTTTTGTCATGTTAGTATACCAAAGTTTCTTTAGCCACTCATTTGTTGTCAGGTACCTAGATTGTTTACAGATTCTGACTATTGTAAATAGAACCATACTGAAAATAGGAATGCAGAGGTATTTTTGTTTGATGTTATTGTGTTCTTGGAGTATATTCAAGGGGTGGTATTGCTGGATCATATAGAAGCTCAGTTTGTAGCTTTTTTTTTTTTTTGATCTCCTTGCACTGTCAGTTTGTAGCTTTATGAGGAATGCCCATGTTGTTTTCCAAAAAGGCTGGATCAGTCTGCATTCTTCCCAGCAATGAAAGAGAGTCCCTTTCTCCCCTGCATCCATGTGAGCACTGTTTTTTATTTGTTTTGTTTTTGTGATGTGTGTCAGTCTGTGGTGTGAGATGATATTGTTTTTGTTCGGATTCATATAATGCGAAACTGGAGTTTTTCATATTCCTATTGTCGATCTGTATTTCATTTTTGAAAAATGCATTTCTCAGTATTTTTGAGACATACCATTCATTACTTCTCTCCATTTTTAGATGGAGTTAGATCTTCTTTTCTTGTAAAAGTTCAATCAGTGCCTTGTATATCTTAGATATTAACCACTTACCTGATGGATATTGGATAAAAGTTTTTCCCATTCTGTGGGTGGTCTTTATATCCTAGTCATTATTTCCTTTGAAGTGCAGAAGCTTCTCAGTTTAATGTAGTCCTATTATTTAGCTTTATATTATTTACCCTATTTATCACTTTCTTAGTCAATGGTGTTTCATCCTTGAAGCTGCCTTTAGTTTCAATGTTGTGAAGTGTTCTGCCTCCATTTTTTTCAAGGCTTTTAATCTATTTTGATTTAACCTTTGTGAGTGGTGTTAAGGAGAGGTCTGAGTTCATTTTTTTTGCATGATATTGGCCAGTTTTTCCAGGACCACTTGTTAAATTGTCTTTTGTTGCTCCACTTTATATTTCTTGCTTATTTATCAAAAATTAATTGTTCATAAACCTCTACATCCATCTCTGGATATTCAAGTCTATTTCACTGATCAAAGGGTCTATCTTTGTTGCAATACCAGGCTGTTTTAATGACTACTCCTTTTGGGGAAAGGGATTTCTCCCATCTTTTATTTATTCATATATATATATATATATATATATATTGCAAAGCATTGCTTTAGCTATTCATTAACATTTATTTTTCCATATAAATTTCAGGAGCACCTGGTCAACTTCTTTGAAAAAATGTCATGGAAATTTTTATAGTGTTTGCATTAAATCTGTATAATGTTTTCCCTCAGTGTAGATGATGCTCATTTGCACTGTTAGCAAGCGCTTAGGTGAACCCAAAGTTTTCTATTATTTTTAAAAATACATTTTCAATTTCATACAATTAAAACAAGACTTGTTTTCTTTGGAAAAATTTAATGTATACAGTTAATATATTGTAATATTAGTTGACTTGTAGGCAACTAAGTTTCATAACATGAGAAATGTCTCTATATATTGTATGTTTGCTAATAAACAGATCCAATATTTCTAATTTGGTGATTTGGGTGTCATATTCAGTAATGTTCAGGGATTACTCTTGACTATATACACAGAGATCACTCTCGTCTTATTTCTTAATTTGAAACTATAGAATAAGGCCATATTTCTCAGAGCAGCATGATACTGAAATGAGGACAACTCTCTGACAAATGTATCAGAATAGAATATCTGAGAAAAAGCAGATGATTTTTTCACAAAGAATCTGAGAGCAAGATATATAATAAAGACAGCCTGTTCAAAAATGGTGCACCAAGAATAGATAACTACATTAAATGATTAAAACTAGATCTATATTTCACAGTTTACACAAAAGTTAATTCACAGTAGATCAAAGCCTTGATTTCAGACAAGAATCTATCAAATGTACATTAAAGAAAACATAGTCAGAATGTTTCAAGATTTGTGCCTCACAGAAATCTTCAATGATACAATCTTATTGGCAGAGGCAACAGAATAAAAAGTAAATGGAACTATATAAAATTAAAGAGTTTCTGAATGAAAAAAAAAATTTCGTGCAGTAAAAAGAAACAAGACTAAAACTAAAAGACAGTTGACTGATTAGGCAAAAATATTTGCACTTAACATATCAAATATCTGGAATATAATATCCAGAATACATAAAGCACTCACAAAAAACAACAAAAAATCCAAAAACTTTATGAGAAATTTAAGAGTGAAAATAATTGAGGACTTATTTGAGAAAGACCAATAGGTACATTTATAAATGTTCATCACATAATTTATTAAGTAAACCCAAACCAATATTTTATTAACTATAAAATACCATCCTATCAGTGAGAGTGTCATGTATAAATAATATTGTGAATAATCTTTTGTAGGGATATGGTGAAAAGAAAGGACGTTCTATCTACCTCTGCCTCTGTTGGTAATGCTACCTGGTTCAAACTTTATAAAATACAATATAGGGACAAATCATTAAATTAGAATTGTACTGCCTGGGTGCCAACTCAGATGGCCAGAAGTGGGTTAAGGTGGACTCTTAGTAGTCCTCAGGCTTCCCCCCTCCCTCTGTACTCCAGGGGGAGGTGCATGGGGAGGAGGGCGGGCAGACATCTGACTTCTGGTTTCCTCTTTGATTCTGGAGACCAGCTCTTGCCAGGTATAGGGTTTGGTGAGGCCCCATACCGGAGCCCTTCTCCCTAGCCTGGGGAGTGCTGGGAGGCTTGGCAGGCCCCCCGCTGTCCTTGTCTTTTTCCCTTGACTCCAGATCTTCCCTGGGTGCCAGCTCAGATGGCCAGAAGTGGGTTCAGCTGGACTCTTGGTGGTCTTCAGGCTTCCCACTCCCTCTATACTCCAGGGGGGAAGTGCATGGGGAGGAGGGTGGGGAGACATCTGGCTTCTGGTTTCCTCTTTGATTCTGGAGACCAGCTCTTGCCAAACCGGAGCCTTTCTCCCTAGCCTGGGGAGTACTGAGAGGCTTGGCAGGCCCCAAGCCATCCCCCTTTTTCTCCCCTGGAATTTAGGCCTTCTCTGGACACCAGTCTAGGTGGACTCTATAGGGGTCAACAGGCTTTCTCCCTACCTCTCCCTACACTAATGGGAATGCACTTTGGGAGGAGGGCGGGCCGTTCTAGCACTGGTTTATGTTGGGACAGTCACTGGAAATTTTTTCTCCTTGCTTTTCATTTCTAATATTTTACTGCCTCAGTCCCAACCTTTATTTCCCCCATCTTTCCATGTAGGTTCAGCTCATGACATGAAGCTCACCACATAGAGTGATGAGTGCAATTAGAGAAATAACTACACTGAAAACTTTCATAACAATGTGAATGAATGAGAGAAAAAGAAAGCCTGTCTCAAGTACAGGTGTGGGTGGGATGGGGAGGAGGGAGATCTAGGAAATTGGTGGTGGGAATTCTGCACTAGTGAAGGGGGGTTTTCTTTACATGACTGTAACCATGCAACCACAATTATATTTGTAATCACAGTTTTTAAATAAATATAAGTAAAAAAAATTTAAAAAAGCATTGTGCTGCCATATGATCCAACAATTCCACTTATGAAGGTGAGGTGAATAGTAGGGAACATAATAACTTTTTTGAGTGGAAGAAAACACTAGTTGGGGGATTGTGTTGGAATATACTATGCCTAAAACCCAAGGCACATAGATATTCATTCAAAACACCTATGCATTGTATTATTTATTGTAGGACATAGTACAACATTTAAAATATTAAGTTAACATAGATTTCCAGTGATAGGTAAGTGGAACATGAAGACACGATATATAATCGAATATTACAGAACATAGAAAATATTAAATCTGGGTGGCAGGATACTGGTAGACATCTTGGGCCTTTCTTGCTTTCCCACACCTGAGAATTTGATGCCCTTCAACAGATGAATGACTAAAGAAGCTGTGGTACATATACACAATGGAATATTATGCAGCTGTCAGGAGAGATGAAGTCATGAAATTTTCCTATACATGGATGTAAATGGAATCTATTATGCTGAGTGAAATAAGTCAGAGGGAGAGAGATAGATGCAGAATAGTCTCACTCATCTGTGGGTTTTAAGAAAAATAATAGTCATTTTTGCAATAATTCAGAGAGAAAAGAGAGGAGAGCTGGAAGGTCCAGCTCAAGACATGAAGCTCACCACAAAGAGTAATGAGTGCAGTTAGAGCAATAACTACACTTACAATTAACATAATGTAAATAAATGAGGGAAGTTGAAAGCCTGTCTAGAGTACAGGCGGGGATGGGTTGGGGCGGAGGGAGATTTGGGACATTGGTAATAAAAATATTGCACTGGTGAAAGGGAGTGTTCTTTACATGGTTGCAACTCAATTACAATCATATTTGTAATGAATGTATTTAAATATAGATATTAATAACAAAAAAACAAAAACCCAAAATTATTAAATCATACAATTTGTTAGAATAATAAATACAACTGAAAGACATGTTAATTAAAGAAAGGTCAAACACAAGACATCATGTATATGATGGAATGTAATAGTTGAAAGAGGGTATGCTTAGATTGTGTTTAGTTCCAGAGTAAATAGAGAAGGGCAGAGAAAGAAAAAATGAGAAAGAAAAATTGAAAAGCAGAAACAAAGTGAGTAAGTGTCAAGGGTATCCCATATGTTGGTGGTGTGAAGAAATCACATAGCTAAATATCTGAACCAAAGAGTCAATAATTTTGAGAACAAGAGATTCAAACTTCAATGACCAAACTTTAAGAAGTGCTTATCATGGTGATAAGCTGGGTATGAGGGTGGAGTGGGAAGGAGGGAACTTAGGAATCTTGGAGAAATGAAGAAGATGCTGGTGGTATTATTGGTGCTGATATATAGTATATAGTATATGGTATATAGTATATAGTATGTCTAAAATCTAACTATGACTAATAATGCAAATAATGGGACTTTAATAAAAAAAACCCTGATTGCTATTTTCTAGATCTTTGTGTGCCAAAATCTTGTTTATATAAATCGTAATACATCATGTGATGGTTTTGGAAGAAGAGCCTTTAGGAAATACTTAAGGAACTATAGTGAATCCATCATGAATGCAATTATTGCCTTATAAAAGAGGTTTCCTTGTCACCACTGTACACATGGGAAAGCTGCCATCTATAAATCAGGAAGAGAGCCCCCAACAAATTGTGATCATGCTGACAATACAATCATGCTGATGCTTTGATCTTGGCATTCCTAGTCTCCAGAACCATGAAAATATATTTCTGCTGTTTGTGATTCATATAGATGGTAATATTTTTGTTATAATAGTCAAGCAGACTACGTTACTAATCCTGTGATACTCACTAAGAATACTTTACTAAAAAGTAAATCTCTAAAAGGTCATAAAAGGGGAACTTCTGTTCACCAGGACATGTGCCAATTTTAGCTCTATGGGGGTTGTTTCTTTGCAATGCCAATAAAAGAATCCAAGAATTGAACCTAATTGAACCCAAGAATTAAGGCATGCCAACTTCAGATAATTATCAGAGGTTATGAAACCAGTAATACCTTAAGTTCATTTAAAATGTTTGTGTCAAATAGTGAGTGCATTTAGGGTAGAGAAAGAACCAGTGTAACAATGAGAGTTTGAAATGATCATTCCAGTCAAGAACTGGGTGCTGAAAAGAAATAAAGTAATATGCATGGTATCCCATTCAGTAACAGTATTGAAAACCACAATATCTACAAGGAAAAAAAAATAAGAGAAAGGAGAAGGCAGAGGGAAGTGGGAGGTTGGGAGGGAAAACTGGGGTCATTGGTAGTAAGAAATGTGCCCTGGTGAAGGGTATTGTACATATTTATCACTGAAACTGAATCATGAACTATTTTGTAACTGTGTATCTCTTGATTATTCAATTAAAGAAGTTATTTATATAAAATTAAAATAAAATAAGACTTAAAATATGTGTGTTGGCTTGGGAAGTCACATCCTGTATTATTTTCTCTACAATATGAAAATCACTACACTGTTTCATAAGAAAATATTATGATAAAATATTATGCTACCTGGAGAACAGTGAAATAAAAATGGCTATGAAAAGAACCCTGCCTTGTGCTCTACTGTCTCACTGGCCCACCTTGCCTTCATTTTAACAAGAAAACATTGAACGTTTTTATGGCTAATGTCAATATTTCTCTGAATCAAAAACCATTTCTTTGTGAAAGCACTTTGGTCTCTTAAACATCTCAAGAAGACATAAAACTTAGAATTTTTTCTGGCTCTATGATGATTAGGATTACTGACACTTATAAGTGTCCTTCTTGGGAAATTTTTTTATCCCCCAAATTAATTTCAGGTTGTATTAAAGTTATGAAAGCATATCAGTTCTAGATGCTTCCACCTTCATTAATGGTAGCTGGCCAGAAATGTCACCACCTGAAAGAAATGGCTCTTCCACAGTATCCAGCAAGGTTTCAAATATTGTTTTAATTAGGAAAAACTATATAAAAAGATTTTTATGAAGAATAAAAGGCATGGTACTAATATAAAATATATTTGTCAGGAAACAATTATTTTTTATTACCTACATGTCATTGCATTTGAAGGAAGATCATAGAATAATTACATCTCCAGACATTTCTAATCTGTATTTTCATAAAGCATGAAGGTTTTTTCAATAAATGCAAGAAAGAAAAATATCTAATGTATAGGCAACTTTAATTTTATCTTCTTACAAACTTAAAAAATTTAATGCAATATATTTTTTAATAAAAAGTCAAGTCTTTCTGACATGCTTTATGTTTCTCCTTTATTATTTCTCTTTCATAGCTAAGAGATGAATGCATATTTAAAAGTTAAATTCTTGAGGCCAGATAGATAGATTGGAGGTAGGGTATTTGCCTTGCATGCAGAAGGATGGTGGTTCAAATCCCAGCATCCCATATGATCCCCCGAGCTTGTCACGAGTGATTTCTGATCATAGAGCCAGGAATAACCCCTGAGCGTTGCCAGGTGTGACCCCAAAACCAAAAGATAAAGAAGTTAAATTCTTAGTTTTATAGAAAAATGCAGAAATATATGGTAAAAAAAGTGATCTGTGCTTTAAAGTTCAATGAAAAAGGTAGGAACACCTATTTAAATAATAAGAAATTAAAAAAAAAGAAAAGAAAAAAGGCATGTGTGTGTGTGTGTTTGTGTATGTGTGTGTATGGTAGTTTTATTTTATTTTGTTTTTTTGCATAATTACAGCAAAAATTGGGGAAAAATAGAAAGAAAAAACCTTTGGCCTACAAACAGGGAGTTCCTACCCAGTAAAACATTCTGCTAAAAGACCAACTAGGGACTCTAGTAATCCCAGTAAAGTTCTTCTCAATCAGTTGCTGCAGTCAGGTTTCTGCAGTTAGAGATCTTGGTTTTTGTACATATTGTATGTTGATATGTACAGGATGTTAAGGAGAGTATTCTGGTTTCATCTCACCATTAGGTGACAATGCAGGGAACTCTGTTCTGAAAGCAAGTTCTTGCTGTTTCCAAGTTGTCAGATGTCATATAAGCCCACTCTGAAGCAAGTTTCTGCCAGGACAGCATTAGGGCCTTCCTAGTAGAAGTCAATTCCTGGTGCTGGTGCAGGAACTATGCTGGACCCATAGAGAATAAAAGGAAAAATAAAAGGATGGGGCAATGGATCAAGTGGTCTTGGATGCATTGGTGGAGAAAAAAATAAGGATGGAACTAAATACTCAAGCCAAAGTCAATGACAATAGAATCAAGAGACCCAAACTTTAACACTCTAAACTTAAATGGGCCTGCTATACTGGCAGACCAGGGGACAAAATGTTGTAGTATAGGATGCACTCTGGGAACATTGGTGGAGGGAGGTTGAAACTGGTGGTGAGAATGGCTCTGACTCACTGAATATTTGAAATCCAACTATGAAGGACTTTGTATATCTCAATGGTTTCAATAATATAAAATTAAAAAGAGATAATTTGGGGTCAGAGCAGTGACGCAAGTAGTGGCACATTTGCCTTGCATGCGGGTAACCTATGATGGATTGTGGTTCGATCCCCTGGTATTTCATATAGTCCCTAGCCAGGAGCGATTTCTGAGTGCATTGCCAGAAGTAACCCCTGAGCATCACCAGGTGTGGCCCAAAAAGCAAAAACAAAACAAACAAGCAAACAAACAAAGAAATTAAATTCATGCTTTTTTTTTTTTAAGTAAAATAGTCTGACAGATCCTACTAAAAAAAGTGACTGGAAATAGAAGCCCAAGTACCAATTATTCTTGTAAGGTGACTCAATGTAGGTTGATTTGCCTAAGCTTAGCTTCGTGTCCTCTCTACATAATAGAAATCATTACACTAATATGAAGATTTTTTTTTGGTTTTTGGGCCCCACCTGTCAGTGCTTAGGGGTTACTCCTGGCTGTCTGCTCAGAAATAGCTCCTGGCAGGCACGGGGGACCATATGGGACACCAGGATTCGAACCAACCACCTTTGGTCCTGGATCGGTTGCTTGCAAGGCAAACGCCACTGTGCTATCTCTCCAGGCACTGATATGAAGATATTATGAGAACACTTTGTCATACTGGAAGATCAGTAAAGCAGGTATGGTGATGAGAACCATGAACTGTCCCTTCCTTCCTTTATCTCATGTGAATGAGATAAATCACTTACCAATGAATTGTGTTGCTTTTTACTATGTAAAATGAACCATAACACAAGATTTATCCTTGCCTGATATTTAATTGCTGGCAAGGTGTGGTAATTATAAGATACTAGGATAAGTTTCCTCTTTGATAATCAATCTATAGAATCCTTTCCAGAACAAAGGTGTTAAAAAGGATTGTGACTTCTCCTTTTATTCCCTCTTTGTTGTTTTTAGATAATTTTCCCTAAGAAAAATAAATTGCCATTTTGTGAGCAAACTTTAAGTAAATGTGATAACTATGCTGGATAAAAGAAATAAGGTCTCGGGGCCCGGGAGATAGCATGGAGGTAAGGCATTTGCCTTTCATGCAAAAGGTCATCGGTTCGAATCCCGGTGCCCCATATGGTCCCCATTGCCTGCCAGGAGCAATTTCTGAGCATGGAGCCAGGAGTAACCCCTGAGCACTGCTGGGTGTGACCCAAAAACCAAAAAAAAAAAAAAAAAAGAAATAAGGTCTCATTAAAACATATGAGTAGCTACAAAAGTGGACTCTACAGTCCCATTAAATGTTAAGATGATTGTAGGTCTGGTTGATAGTAATCTCTGGAATGACTTTGGTTCAGAGAGTTTGAGCTAAATCACTTGCACATTTCTGATTCCCAGAAACTCACTTGTCTTAATTTGTTAAGTTTCAGAGATATTCACTGTGAAGAAATAGATAACTTACAATTGCCTCACTTTTTAGTTGTTTTATCTTGTTTTGTTTTATTTTTTTTTCACACTTTTTGCTGAAGGAGACTACTAGCACCACAGTGCTTCTGGAGTCACTCCTCCTGGTGCTCATGGGAATACTCTCACTTTGGATTTCATGTTCCAGTTCAGAAAACATTAGGGATGATATCAAAGACATAGATTCTTTCTAACAGAATAGTCAATCATTTAAATTTTGAACAATATTGATATTATTAACCAAAAAATTATATAAAAATATAATTAAATATATAATATGTTATTGTGTATTAAATGTTATTCGAAAACTACTTTAAGTCTTTAAACTACTCTTGATGTATCTGTATTTTCCTTTACTAAGACTATGATTTTTCCTTAACAATCAATAAACACAAGGAATATTTTTCTTATTATCAATAAGGATCCTGTACTAATTGAATAACTTGTACATAGTGTTAGTTAAATCTTGGTTCAAATTCTAGGAGTCACAACTTAAAAGAACAAAGACATATAAGCAGAAACAAATGTGGGGACAAGTGCTGAAGGACAAAGTAAACCATGATGGATTTATGAAATCTCAGTGAATACCGTCTGAGAGTTAAAAAACAAACAAACAAACAAATAAAAACATAAAAACATCAACTTCAGGGACCGGTACAATAGCACAGTGTAGTGTGTTTGCCTTGTATGTTGCTGATCCAGGACAGACCTGAGTTCTATCCCAGCGTCCCATATGGTCCTCTAAGCCAGGAGCGATTTCTGAGCACATACTCAGGAATAACCCCTGAGTTTCATTAGATGTGATCAAAAACTTATATGTGTGTGTGTGTGTGTGTGTGTGTGTGTATACATACATATATATGTATATATATGGGAGTTGGCCATAAGAAGATCCACAATATTACAGTATATATATCCAGTATATATGTGTATATATATATATATCCTTGTATATATAGAAGTGGGCTAAAAGAAAAGGATCACTGTTTTTGTTTGTTTGGTTTTTTGGGGGGGCCGCACCCGGTGATGCTCAGAGGTTACTCCTGGCTATGCTCTCAGAAATCACTCCTGACTTGGGGGACCTTATGAGACGCCAGGGGATCTAACCGCAGTCATCCTAGGTTAGCTCATGCAAGGCAGATAGATTCCTTGACTCCCTGCACCACTGCTCAGGCCCCCAAAAAGGATTACTTTTAAACGCACCAATCAACTTTGTACTTCTTTTTTTGTATATCAACAATCAATTTATAATTTAAAATTGGGGGGGGGCACTCCAGGTGATGCGCAGGGGGTTCTTCTGGCTATGCGCTCAGAAATGGCTCCTGGCTGGGGACCATAAAAGACACAGGGGTATTGAACCCTGGTACATCCTAGGTCAGCTGTGTGCAAAGCAAACACACTACCGCTGCACCACCGCTTTGGCCCCTATAATTAAATTTTTAATAAAATAAATTATTTAATTGAATAACCATGGAACAGAGTTACAAAGTTATTCATCATTAAATTTCAGCCATACAAAGTTCAGCACTCACCCCTTAACCAGTGCACATTTTCCAACGCCAAAGAGCCATTTCCTTCTTATTTTCCCCCTTCCCTTACCCTTGCCTGTCTATGGCAGACACTTCTCTCTCTTTCTCTCTCTCTTCTTCTTCTGTCTCTCCACTCTATGTGTATGTGTTTACCATTTATTTTTCTTTTAACCACTGTAGTTTGCAATAATGTTACTGAAGGGATAGCATGCATAGTCTTTTACCTCTTTTCAGTGACCAGTTCTTTTCCAGAGTGGTAGTTTCCAAATATCATCATCACTGTGGTCGCTTCTCTACCCTACCTACACTCCCCCACTATTTTGGGAAGCATCCTACCATGGACTGTACCTCTTCACTCTCCTCTCTATTAATTTGGGAATTATTACCATATTATACCATATTATACTATTTATATTATACTATTATACCCCTGGTTATATTTTTATACCTATCTGTATTCCTCTGAAACATTTTGCTCAGATTAATACTTTTCATATCCATCCATGGGTTAGCAAATTTCATGACTTCATTTTTCATGACAGTTGGATAGTATTCCATTATGTCTAGACACATTACAGTTTCTTTATCCATTCATCAGTTCTTGGGCACTTGGGTTCTTTCCATATTCTGGCTCAGGTGAAAAGTACTGGAATGAACATAAAAATGCAGAGGGCTTTTCTGCATTGTGTTTTTGACTACTATATAATATTCCAAGGAGTGGTAAAGCTGGGACATAAGGGAGTTCAATTGTTTGAGGAAATGCCATATTTTTCAAAAATTCTACACCTGTCGACTTCCACATCAGCAGTGAATAATAATTCCTTTCTACTCGCATCTGTGCTAGCATTGATTGTTCTTAGAATTTTTGACCTGTGCCAGACTCTATGATGTGAGATATCATGTTGTTGTTTTTATTTGCATATCCCTGGTGATTAATGATGTGAAACATTTTTAATGTGCTATGAGCTGTCTATACTTCTTCTTTAAGAACATTTTCATATATACTTTGTCCTATTTTTGGAAAGGGTTAGAAGTCTTTTACTTGTTAACTCTACCATTGCCTTATATATCTTAGATAGTAACCCCTTACCATATAGATATTGGATGAATAGTTTCTCCCAGTGATGGGCAGCCCCGGTATCCTGGTCACTATTACTTTTGAGATGCAGAACTTTCTTAGTTTATTGTAGTTTCATTTGTTTATCCATGATTATACTTACTTGTTCAATGGTGTTTTATCATTGAATATAACTCTACCTTCAATGTCATGGAGAGTTCTGTCTGTTTTCCTCAATCTACCTTATTTTTATGTCTAATTTTGAGATCTTTAATTCATTTTGAATTAAGTTTGTGCATAGTCTTAAAAAGAGATCTGAGTAGTGTTTTCTTTTTCATATAGATGGCCAGTTTTCTCAACACCATTTGTTGAAAAGGCTTTTCTTGCTCCAGTTTGTATTTCCTGCCCTTTTATCAAAGATTAATTGATCATATAACTTATGGTCTGTTTCAAGATATTCAAATCTATTACATTGATCTCAGATTCTACATTTATTCCAATACCATGTTGAATTAATTAGCACAACTTTGTAGTTCAGTTTGAATTTGGGTAAAGTTATGCTTCACAGCTATTTTTACCAAGGATAAAACAATTGTTTTAGTGATTCATTGTGGTTTATTATTCAATTTTGATTTTTTGGTTTTTTTGATCTATTTTTTAAATATGTCCCGGGTATCTTTATAGGGATCCATTAAATCTGTACAATGCTTTGAGAATTATTGACATTTGAATTATGTTAATACTTCCAATCTATAAGCAGAGTATATATTTCCACTTTCTTGTGTCCTCTTGAAACAGTGTTTTGTAGTTTTCTTTATATAGGTCTTTAACCTATTTAATTAAGTTGATTCAAAGGTATTTGCCATTCTGAGGGACAATTGTGAATGGAATAGTTTTCTTAAACATCTCTTTCTTCTTTTTAATTATTACTATATAAAAAGTCAAAAAAAAGAATATATAAAGGTCATGGATTTTTGCATATTAATTTTGACCCTGCCACTTTACCATCTCTATTTTTTCTATTGTTTCTGCCACTTTACCAGTTAAACCAGCTTTTAGGAGCTGTTTTTATTTTGTTTTAGGGTCACAACTGATGACACTCAGGGGTTACTCCTAGCTCTGCACTCAGAAATCCCTCCTGAAAGGGGGACCATATGGGATACCAGGGGTTGAAGATGGGTTAGATGTGTGGAAGGACAATACCTTAACGGATGTGCCATCACTCCAGCCCTAGGAGCTATTCTTGGTATTGATTTAGAATTGTAAAAATATTATGTCTTCTTCAAACAGTAAATATTTGACTTCTTTGTCTCTTATCTGGATGCCCTTGATCTATTTTTTTTTTTGCCTAATTGCTATGGCAAGTACTTACTATACTACATTGAATAGAAGTGGCAAGAGATAGCAACCTTGTCTTATGACAGACCTTAGAGGAAAGACTTATTTTTTCCTTAACCCTAACCTAGCCTTAACCCTAATTTGACAAGTTTGATAAGTACGATATTTGCTACAGGTTTGTGGTAAATGACTTAAACTATATGGACAAAAGTTACTTCAATATTCATCTTATTGAGAATTGCTATTATGAATGATGCTGGATCTTGAAAAATCCTTTCTATGCATCTATTGATATGATATTGATGTCATATAAAATGTTGATTGACTTGCATATGTTATACTATCCTTAATTTGAAATGAATTTTCCAGTCATGTAAAAAATGTCTTAGAATATTTAAAGGATGTTCAGGAGTAAGGAAACTAAGTACCCACTTAATTTTGTTGTTGTTGTTGTTGTTGTTGTTGTTTTTGGGCCACTCCAAGCAGTGCTCAGGGCTTACTCCTGGCTATCTGCTCAGAAATAGCTCCTGGCAGGCACGGGGGATCATATGGGACACCGGGATTCGAACCAATCACCTTTGGTCCTGGATCAGCTGCTTGCAAGGCAAACACTGCTGTGCTATCTCTCCAGACCCATTTTTTAAATGAAGAGAAAAGGAAATTATATCAAGAATTGGTATATTAATACTATTGAACTTAAGAAAAATAGCTATGATTGTGGTCCTATAAATATAAGTAAACAAGCATAAATATTGATCCAGCTCAAAAGATGTGCATTGAGTCTAATTCTAAAAAAATAATAAGCAGCAAGCAATAAACTCTAAATTTGGGTTAGAGGAATATGATATTCACCACTGCGATCATCTACCACAGATCAGGGGAAAAGTTTTTAAAGACCAAGATATAGCTCTTTATAAAAATGAAATTCCATTTTCAACAGGATCCCAAATAGTGACAATTTTAATTAAAGAAAAGAGAAGAAAATAGTCCTTTTCATTATTGTCATTTAGCTCTGCTAGGAAAATAAATACACTAACAACTAGCATAATGATTTTTTTTGGGGGCCACACCCAGTGATGCTCAGGGGTTACTCCTGGCTATGCGCTCAGAAGTTGCCCCTGGCCTGGGGGACCATACGGGGCACGGGGGATCGAACCGCGGTCGTCCAAGGCTAGCGCGGTAAGGCAGGCACCTTACCTTCAGCGCCACCACCCGGCCCCTAGCATAACGATTTTAAAGAATGAGAGAAGTAGAATACCTGTCTCGAATACAGGTGGAGAGGGCATTGGTAGTGAGATTGTTGCACTGGTGAAGGGGTGTATTCTGTTTATGACTGAAACCCAACTACACTCATGCTTGTAATCATGATGCTTAAATAAATATTTTATATATTAAATAAATAAAATAAAACCAATATCATCAATAAAAAAGGGACAGATATAAGTCTCCAAAAACCCAGAGAATTTTAATTCTGAAGTTGGAATTTATCCTTCCAAATATAATCAGATAATGATTTCTGATGGTAGAAGTTTCAGGAAATAGAAAACCTGTTGAGGTATACACTTCATTGACTAGTTAGGACTTGAATACTAAGAAGTAATTAAAATATATTTAGCATGGAGAAAAAGAAGGAATTTGGGAAAAGTAGAAATGCTTAGTGAGGATTCACTGAATTCTTTACCTTCCAGCCCATCTACAAAAGTTCCAGAATGTTACTAATATTTGGAGGATAGATGTACTTGATTTTTCCTCTCTTCTAGTGAATTTATTTGTTAAAAAAATTCTATCTGAGGGCTGGAGGGATAACACGGAGGCAAGGCATTTGCCCTGCATGCAGAAGGTCAGTGGTTCAAATCCTGGCATTCCACATGGTGCCCCCAACCTGCCAGGAGCGATTTCTGAGCGTAAAGCCAGAAGTAACCCCTGAGCACTGCCGGGTGTGATCCAAAAACCAAAAAAAAAAAAAAAAAAAAAAAAAAATTCTACCTGCATGTCATTAAAACTGCAAGCAAAACAAGAGTAATAGAGGTAAAACACTTAATAGATATTAAAAAATATCTGTCTCCTTTAGGTACATCTCTCTCCAGACTCCACACAAATGGCTGATAGATGTTCTAGGAATGTATGTGAGGACTCCATTCCTCCTGTGTAACATGGATAAACTCTTAGGTGCTTTTTTTTTTTTTCTTTTCGCTTTCAAGGCATTTGCAATTGCCCTTTCTTAATCACTTTTAGCATTTTGCTATCCATTTTTCATGACAGATAAATTTCTTAAAGTGGAAAGATGCTACTTAAAAACAAACCAATTTTTGATATTAAAATCACTATCTTATTGCACCACCAATCATTCATTTCTTCTTCGGAGATCTGTTATCTTTATTGGAGCTACTGTGTAGAAAAAGAATAAGAATATCCACACTTGGGATAGATTCCCAGGCCCCTTTCTACAGTCTCCAAAGAAAACACTCCTTTTCAAATTAGTCTGGTTCAACCAAAACAAAACAAAATAGTGAATAAGTAGCCTCTATATATAATCTCAGTATGTATAGCAAAAATTTGCAATTCCATCAATTCCATAAAGCTACAAATTGATCAATTCCATAAAGCTACAAACTGAGAACATAATTAGCAAAATTTAATTAGCTTCTGTAATAATAAAGATAATAATAATTAATACTAATGAAAGAAAAAACTCTCTTCTTTATATCATAAAACACAATCTCAGGGACCAAGGTTCTGGACATTTTTACAACATTTTATAAGTCAGATATATATATCTAAGGATCATATTTCTAGAACTAGAATTAGTATCACTAAACTTGAGCTTCACAAAGTTTGCCTGTTATATGCAGAGGGGAGCAGTTACACTAGCAGTCTGCGGATCAAATGAGGGAGATATGGGATACATGCTGGGAACAGAGAGAGGAAAATACTGGTGGTGAGAATGACTCTGATTCATTGTCACTATGAACCTTAAATATTACTGTGAAGGATTTGTAATTCACTTTGGTTACAATAAAAATTATTAAAAAAAACCTGAGAAAATTCAGTGACTTGAGTATAATAAGCATAGATGGAAAATGCAGCAGTCACTGGTAAATTTCAATATATATATATATTATAATTGTTTTGGGTATATATATATACACCCAAAACAATTATAATAATTAAGGAATCAGTAAATAAATAAATAAATACCAAAAAAAGTGAGCATTGTTGACTGAACCAGAAACTTCCCTATTATATACCATGACTGCATGTATCACTATAATTGCAGAATAGTCCTTTTTCCTAATGGGAAATGGAAATGGGAAATTCAGGGTAATGGGAAAACTCATCTAGAACTTACTTGGGCCTCAATTCGTGGAGAAAACTAAAGTCAAAGCAGCATCCCCTAAGTGATCATAGAACTGGAATTCAGTCAGAGATCAGTTTGAGCTTCAAGCACCCTATTCTCACTGGTCTTTGCCCTTTTTATCCTCAATCATTTTTAAGCTACTATTCTGATTGCTATAAAGGGAACTGTTTAGAATCAGATAAACTTTAGTTTAAGTAGCAACTGTGTATGCTCATGTCAATTAATTTTAGTTATAAAAATATTCAATCAAGATCTTGGTTTTGTAGTATTCAAAAATGTAAATTGTGGATGATAATGAATATCTCACCATTGCTCGAGGAGTTAATGAAATGCAGAAGGTAAAAGTCTGACACAATACAGATGCTTGCTGTCAAGTTTTATGATTTTATTTCAATAATAAGAAGCATCAGAGACTAAATGGTCTCGAAGTCTAAGATTTTTTTTATATTCTAGTAGCATTGTATTATAAAATACATGTTTTAAGTTTAAAGTGTGTATCATCATAAATCACCATCTCTATAAAACTATATAAAGTTAATCACTAAAAGTTCAAGTCCGTCTTTCACCATACCATTGATCCTGTATTCCAGAATAGTTTTAGATTTATGTTAGAGTTGTAAAGATAGAACAGAAATTTCACACCTACTTCAGCTCCAATTTACTTTATTACTATCATTTTACATTTGTCACAACTAATGAATTAATATTGATACATCGTTAACGGAAGTTCACACTGTTTTCAAGTTGCTTTGACTGTCCTTTCACATCTTAAATCCTTTTTTGTCTCCCAAGATCCCATTTCAACACCACATTAAATTTTAGTGCTACATCTTTGCCTCACCTTTGCCTCTCTTAGATTCTAAATATTTCACAAAACTTTTGTTTTTCACAACCTTAGGGTCTTCAAAAGTATTGGTCAGGGAGCTCACTGAAATCACCTTTAGTTTGGGTTTGTTGTTTATCTCATGTTTATACATACAAAGGTTATGTGCACAGTTTATCCTTGTTTTATTCTATTATTTTCACTATCATTTAGATTTTTAATGAGGAGTCCTGACTGCCATCAATTACTTGTAGTAACATATCAAGTAGAGGAGAATGCATCATAACTTATAGAGTGAACATTTGGATAAGAAGACATAAAAGCAGCAGTGTAATATTACTAAAGAGAGCTTGGATTTGCTAACAAGTATATGTTTTTCAATTGTATATTTGTTGTAAAATTAATTTTGCATTTTGGTTCCCAAAATGAGTACAAGTGTAATCATTTTTATTAATTATTTAATTATAATCAATCAACATTAATTAAGTGTTCTAACTTACTGTTTATCACTGTGCATTGCGTTGCATAATTTGCAGGCAGTTTATTTTCCTATGTCATAAAATTTAAACAACAAGCTACTCCTTCAAGGTCAGTTAGTACAAACTTGAAAGATCTGAGTCAGGCCATCAATAAAATGTGGCAAAATGAAATCCAGGTGGACAATCTGTTACGTTCAAAAGTCTGGAATGAAATATGATCACCAAATGATACAGAAAATTTCAGCAGCTAAAATGCAGCTATGTTACTTAGAAAAAGTTGCCTTCACTGGGATAACATCTGTTATAAATGCCAGAGATTCAGTTGCTATTAAACTGTATAAAATGTCCTTTAAGTAAAAACATTACACTTCCTTTCCAACTGTTGTCAGGAGCCACAGCATTTGCATATTATTGCAAAATAATATGTCCAGAGGGTGTGCATGATGGATTTTGATGAAGCTAGACCCAAGATCAAGGCTAAATAAATGAGAAGTACTATGCTTAACTTCTTTCCTCATACATGTCTGCCAATTTAACAACAGAAACTGCACACAAATATTGACTCTTGCATTTGTTCAAGTTTTTAAGTATGAAAAATATAGTTACCTCGTCTGTAAAGTGAACAGGCAGCACTAAGCAATCTCTAGGGTCTTTTCTAGATTGAAAATCCTAATGTCCTGTAATTCTATTATACTGGTCTTTGATATAAAATACTCAATATGAAATAAGCTCAAATCAGGCCTGACAGTCAAAATGTAAGGCGAGGAATCAGTCTTCCTACTTTTAATGCACTAACCGAGTTAATGGTTTAGTAGTAATACATGACTTGCTCTGACAAATTCCATTCAGTATCTGTTATCAATACTGAACCATGGGAGGAGAGACTGAGGGAAAAAAAAGACCAAAATATATCCACACTGCACATTGGGCACGTTTTAGAGGGTGTTAAGTTTAAGATCAGGTCATATTTTAAAGCAAATATAAGTAAAAAGATTTTCCAGATTATTTAAATTGATTCCACTCAAATTTTTAAAAAACCTATTTAAATACTGAAATGCAGAGTGATTTTGGAACCCATAGCATCTAAGATTTACCACATTTTGTTGTTCTCTGATTATCTTATTTTCTTCTGATGAGATTATTTATTTCTTTTTAAGCTAGAGTTCAATTAAAATGGGAAGTTAGATTGAAACCCCCTAAAGCTCTGTTTCCGCATAGAATTTTATGATATATTGATCAGTGAGAGTAACTTAGAGGGAATTTAATTATCATCTAAATAAAAATCCTATTTTATAAGTGATACCCAAAAAAATGTGGCAAATGAGCTTAAACCTTTCAATTTTTAATACAGCAGTTTCATTATAAGTGTGATCATTGAGCCAGTGTCCACACATTTACAACCTCATATTATAATCTAGGAAATTAATAGAAATATATAGTCTCCACACTAGCCAGAAATACAGACCAAAATCTCTAGCAGACTATCACATTAATCTGTATCTCTCTGTTTAAGAGTGTTGAATACACCCTGTGTTGAGATCCACTGAAAATAGACTAAAAACTATTGAAATATTGCTCAATATTAGTAGGAAAGACGGTCAACTTCAATATTGTGTTATCTAGAGTAGGGTAGAAAGGAACATTCTGGTAATCTAGAGATTCCCTATCAGGATTTTTCAGAAAGCTAAAGCATGTCTCTTAAGCAAACTTTGTAACTAATTGAGATTTTACCTTCAAAAAAAATTTTGAGAGAACAGAGGAATATGAGAAGACTCTGCCTCAACTTAATTCAATTATTCTTCAACAGTAGAGAGATTGGTGCTGAGTGGAAATAACTGATGCATAAAATAGATGAATCTGTAAGAAGTTCTGATCTAAATTTCATGTGACAATTTCTAGTCATTAGTGAGCATTTCATTCCAGTTCTTTTACTTATTGTATTGACATTGATTTTATTTTACTTTATGAAAAAAGAAACACTGTTTCTCTCTTGTGATGGAGAAACAAAACAGCTATATCATCATCACCTTCTTGAAGTTTTCACATTTAAGAAGATGGGATTGTCTCACCATTTTGGCTATCAAAATTCATTAAAATAATTCATATTTAAATAGTGTGATCACATGACCACGATTATGACAACAATGTTTTACTTTGAAAGAAAGAAAACAAAGCAAAATGACAAACTTTAATTTATTGCAAGCAAGTTAGGGATCCTTAACAGTGTAAATAACTGAAATAAGTAGGGGAATTGGTTCCTCCAAAGTAAGTAAACAGGTGAATACCATGTTCCTACTTTCAGAATTGTTAAACTAATTCCATAATAAAAGCAAAACTGGTAAAATACAGATAGTGGGTTAACTGACTTTATTGATTAAAATGTAAAATTATGGTTGCACAAAGTTCAAAGGTAGACCTGACTGAGAGTAATTCAGAATATATTGTTTTATCAAATGTTGGATCTAATTTTATTTATATGAAACTTGGAATAATGGTAAAATTCAGAGCAAATTTTCTCAAAAAAAGATGACAGAAAATTTACTGATGTTATTAATCATAATATATATAACTAGAATTTAATCTCAGTGAACCCAGAACCTACTTGTGTGCCCTTAATCAAATATTAAATATAATAAGACAATGAAGATAAGCAAGACTACCCTGAATGCATGTAAATGTTTTGATTATTAGAGAAATAAGAAATAAAAAATGATCAGAAATTGGAGCGTTTTTATTATATGATGGGAGCAAAGGTGTATATTTGTCAAATAGTATCATTCTTCTTCCAAAGGCATTTCCTAACAAGAATTCAAGCATGGTTCCATTGAAAGGATTAACATAAAATATGGAAATTTTATGATTCTGTTGCTAAGTCTTACTTTATATCAAATCTTATACCATTCTCATAATTTTAGATATAATTTATCTTGACTAAGGCAACTGCATATACATCTATCACTGGGGAGATAAATGACCAAGTAAAAATGATAGCAGGGTAAAGAGCCTGAATCCACTCAAGGAGTTCATTTAAACTTTGAGAGGATAAAATAGATAAAACATGGAAGAAACTAGCAGCAAAATAAAACCCAGAAATGTTGGATCGGAGTGGGAAACAAGGGATAGAGAAGCAGCAGCTGTGCACAGTTGGAAAACTCAGTGAGTGCTCATTTCAGTGGCCAGTTTTTGAACATGTCAGCTTAATTATGATGCATCACAGTTGACAGTGATACATATGGAACCAATTATAGTGCATGTTAAAATCAATTATTGCATATTTCAGCTCTCCTAAACACTGTAGCAAGCTCTCTGTGCCCTGCTGCAGATTTCAACTCCACTAATCATTTTTACTATCACAGTTCAACAAGAATATAATATATATACACTTATATGCATACACATATATACATATATTTCATAAGCTCTAATTTAAAGCCTAGAAATAGTAGTATCAGAGAATCTTCCAATGTTTTTAGACCAAAGTATAGCCTTATATTACAATTTATTTTGCTATTAAACCTCAAAAGTAAAATATTTTCTATCTGCAAATCCTGTTATTATTTATTTTAGTTAATCTATTTTATTATCCTTATCAATTGGGGAGTGTATATCCCAGAAGCAAAATAATGGTTATTTTTGTCTAAAATGTTTGTTTTACCTGTTGAATATTATTTGTAGCATACCCCTTTCAGATGTCCAGATTTTTAAAAATCATTCTTAAAGTCCAAAGTTTATTTATTTTATTTTTAATTTTTTCAATATTCCAACAAATAACAGGTTCAACTTTGGGAGGAAGGAGGTTGAGAGAGCAAGAAAGCAGCAAGCAAGGTAGGAAGAAAGAAGGCAGCATTTGTCTCTAATAGAAGATATGCACGTTTTCTGGTTTCTTTAAGTCAAGTTACTTGTCTTATGATTTTGTTAGCTCTCAAGTTGCTTTACTGTGAAGGGTTAAGTTCAACAAACTTGAATTTCTACTTCCTGACAACTGTACACAGCATAAAGTCTTTGCATAAAACCCACAATCTGGCCGGCGTTGCAGGCTTAGAAACTCTGGTACCTCATGTTGGAAATTTATGTAAATTCTCCTGTCCTAGGATGATGATCCAGAACTTGAGGTGACTGAACATTCAATAAAAACACATAAACAAACACACACACATACATACACACACCCTACATGACTAACAAAATTTGGCTCCAGTGATATATTGCTTTGAGTCCCAGGAAAAGGACAAGAAGAACACAGAGGCCCAAAGGTGAACAAAGAAAAACAGTCCATGTGGCTTATTTAAGAGAACATTGTTCAGTTTGTTGAAAACTCTAACTTTCCTTAGCCATCTTCCTACCTGAGAGAAGAAGCTCAATATTTTATTGTCTTCTAAAATTTGCACTGAGGGAAGCCAAACAAAGAGAAAGAAAGTAATCCTGTGTCTGCTGCCACTGACTGACCACTGGGAACAGAAGAGCAACTTAATCTTCATTTTCTAAAGAACAGGATACAGGGTTCAATAATATCATCTGTTACATGGGCCTCAAATTCTTAATATTCATAACTCATTTTTACTCCATCCATTCATTCAAGGTAAATTTATTTTGATCAAGTATTAAAGACTCCTATTTTCTTCTAATGGATCAATAGATTCTCATGGAAGAGTGTATCAATGTATACAAACATTGTGGAAAGAAAATGAAGCCAATAATTTCTGAACTTGTGTTCTGGATTAGGGAGACTATTTGGCATAACTTAATTACAGATTAAGAAATAGTGGTGGTAAACTAGAGTAATACAATACTATATTTTTCACTGATTTTGATAAATTTTTACATTCACATCATAATAGCAGGCTTGACTCAATACCTTGTGTTCCTGTGAGAAGGAATCAAAGTTTTGTAGGTAAAAATCATTTGTTAATTAGAAGAGAAAATCTACAGTTTGAGATGTGGAGTTTTATGAATCAGGAGTGTAGCAGGAAACAGAATTCATTCTAAAGGTTTATAGATAGAAAATTGGAAAATGTAACAACGAAGCCAGGGGAATGAGAACATTAAATTCCATGGAGAAATACTTTATGTCTTTAGAGACCTGGAATCAGGAAAGAAGATCTTCAGGATGAGGCACCAACTCACAAGGGTTGAACACAGTTATTTCCAGAACTGTGACAAGAAGAGGAGTATCCTGTTTCTTACCTCTGTTCTTTGGTCTCCAAAGGGCTCTGTAATTTGTGGTACACACAGATCCCATTCCTTAAGTATAGAGAAATTCAAGGAAAAGCAGGTAAATAAATATTTTTTGAGATCAATAGATAGGACTTTAAATCTCAATAATAAAACACTGCAGTCTTAGATCATTCTCATGCCTTGCTGCTTTAGGTACCATTATCCTAACATATCTATGATCAAATCGAGTAGTTCAAATTGGGGAGTTCTAGAGGGAGTATGCATGGGTTAAAAGTGTAAAAAATGTTTAGGAAGAGAGAATAAAGAAAATCTAAAGACCAAGTTAAGTTCTAAGCATACTTAATATTGTTTGCAATATCTACAAAGGTTGTGACTCTAAAAAGGACCATGCTGAGTTTCCTTTTGAATAAAAAACAATAGAAGGAAGTAGTAGTCTTAAAATATCAATACGTTCAATGTAACATTCGGTCCTTAAACAAATATATGCTTTTGATAATAATGTTTTCAATAATAATCTTGCAAGTACCTTTTGCCAATCGAATACCATTGGCAAAACAATCAGTAGTTTAATGGAGTCTCGTATGTGAACTAGCCCTGGTTATACCATTTACTTTATTACGTAGTATTAGAAAAATTATTGGCTTTGCTTCAGTTTCCTTAGCAGTA
>PVKC010004382.1:0-35771 GCA_004027635.1 Crocidura indochinensis | reverse complement strand
TCTTTAACCAGGTCTCTAACTGGTGATGACCACACTCTGACATGACGGTGGATCCTCAGGGTTCATCATGTAGCAGAAGTAGCATTTCCTGCTAGTGTGAACGGAATAGCAGGCTTCTCTTCTCATTCTTAAAGAAACTCTGAAATAACCATGCCAGAATTTCTCACATCTTAAAATTAAAATCTGTGGTTATTCATCTGATTGGTGGTTTGGTTTTCCTCCCTTCCTCTCTCCCTCTCTTTCTCCCTCCCTCCTTTTCTCCCTTCCTTCCTCTTTCATACAGGAATGCTCAATGGCCATTTCTGGCTCTGTGCTCAGGAATTAGTCCTGACTGTGCTTGGGAAGATCAAACCTGGGTCGATTGTATGCAAGGCAAGAGCCTTCCCTGCTGTACTTAATCAGCCCCTAGTTAATGAATCTTATCATCTTAATGAAACCTATTTCAGGTATAAGATTTTTTAAATTAGGGCAGGGGGGTGCAGATTGTAGCCACATATATTTTGGACTTTGGATATAAGCCACACTGCACTTACAGTGATCACTCTGGGCAGTGCTCAGAGAATCATGTGGTGCTGGGATCAAACCCCAGCTATCAACATGCGAGGAAGTGCCTTCCCATTGTACTATTACTCCAGTTCCAGGTATGAGATTTTTAATGATAAATTGTAGTTACATTCAAGAGTTAGAGGAGAGGAGAGATAGAAATTTCTTCCTGTGAACTCAGTTCTGAATAAAAACATAACTTTCCCATATATGAGTTTATTAGCCAGGGGTTTGGAGAGATAGTACAGTGGGCATTACATTTGCCTGGCATGCAGCTGACCCAGATTTGAGCCTTAGCCACACAAATGTTCTGCTGAGCCTGCCATACTGATTCCTCAGGGCAGAGTCAGGAATAAGTCCTGAGTACTGCTGGATTTGGTTTCAGAGCCAAAAATAAGAATAAATTGAGAAGCTAGTTGACCATAGCACAGCCATATAATCTGTTTAAGACTTAAACAGGGGTTTAAGACTAGTAGACCAGTAAATTTTCAGCTCCATCTCTTAGTGTTTCCTCACAACAATACTTAACCGTGATGGTGTATTCATTGTCTCTTGTTGCTATAAGAAATATTTGCAGGTGGGTTCTTATAAAACAAGTAAATTAGGCTCAGAGTTGGAACACATTCTTGCATGAAGAAGTCCTGAATGCTATGCAGAGAACTGGTGGGAATGGTCTCTGAAAAGTGCTAATCTGCCTTCCCCAACCCACCTCTTTCTACCCCAAGATTTAATTGTTCTCTGGCATCCATAGCTGTGACCTGGGCCTTTCTGTATACACATTTTTTGGATTTGTATAACTGGGGCATACAAGAGTCATAATCCCAGTCAGATATCTCACTTCCTGAATTTCATCTATGGAATTGAATTTCCATTTTAGGGAAGTCATTTAGCAAGCATGAAAGCCCCTTCCTAACCTGAATGTGCTCCTTGGTGTGGCCTGCTGATAAGGATGGAAGGCTCTCTGGCCAATATGCTGCTTTAGGAGGCCTGCTCTCTAAGGTAGTCTTTTTATTTAAAACTTGTTAACTGGTCTTGGAATCTGTATTCCAGACAAAGACAACTCTTGGACTTTAGGTGGTAGATGAAAGCTTGCCGACACATTTACATCTCATTGTTTTTGTTGGACATAAAATGCCAGCAGTGCAATAAAGCCTCCTCTCCCATCAGCTTCAGAGTGTCAGGGGACAGTGTTAACAGCATGTGCTTACCTTGTGCCTGGTGACAGTGGAGGTAGGGCAGAAGAAATAAATGAAACAAATTCATTTCATTCTTTAATATATATAAAACTTGAAAGATGAAAGATGCAGCTCAAAATAGCATGGGAAGAAAGTGAAGATTATTTTTAAGATCCTTTTATTGTACTCATAGTGTTAGAGAAATGCACAACAACCTGACACTTGAAAATATTTATTGTTTTATATTTATTTTTCTGTAGTGCTAGGGATCAGACCCAGGGTCTTATACTTGCAAGTGCTCTACTGTTGAGTGCTGTCCCCAACCTGGACTTTTATTTCAATAATGCTTTATTGCAAAGAATATGACTCCATTTTATATCCTCTTTTCTTCTAGATTTAAGCATTTTAATGCCAGAGTGCATACGGTGTGCACAATATATACACAGTGCCTGGTATAAATTGCCTATAATAAATACAAGCAGTCTCTTCCAGTGCACTTAAAAATAAGGGACTTTAAGTAGGGAGACTTACTGAGCATCATGTCTGCAACTGTTGTCAGTCAGCCACCATCAGCAGCACTTTCCTCTCACTTTCTGTTTCCCTAGAATTAGGATGAGTTTAGTTTCCCCTGACCTCACCTCTCTTTGTCAGTGGACAATACCACAGAGGTAATAACTCAGACTGCACTTCCTCTCCCCACACAAGGCCTCCAAACAATGGTAAAAGTACTTCTGGAAGTGTCTGCAAGCCTCCCAGGAAGCCTGTTACAAGTGGTCTGACAGGGACTCTACTGCTGCTGAAATAGGGCCACATCTCTCTTCTGAGGCCTGTTTCCATCCTGCCCCACCAAGTGACATGTGGGGTGATAGATGCCTCATGTCATCTCTGTCATTTCCCAGACCAGAGCCACCTCAAGCAGCATTAGGTTTTTATTTACATCCTTGTTCTGCTCCTGGCAAGAGAAACCTCAAGTGACAGTCAACACACTATACTTGAAATTGTAATTTCCTTGGACCAAGGTTATAGGACGGGGTCAGTTTATCATCTGGTTCCTTCTTCCATCAAATGAATCCTGCCACACGACTGGTACTCCTATCTCTCATAGATTGTGTTATATATTCCACCTCTCTTCTATACCCCGACCCCTTTCTCCCTCCTCCATAAGGGACAGCTAAAAGGGCCAGCTCAAATCTTATTTAGCCTGTTACCTTTATGCCGTGAACCTCTTCCCCATTTGCAGCCCCTCATTTCCTGTCATCTACCTCTATCCCCACACATTATCTTTTTACGGTACACTAAAAGAGCGCTCAGATTTCAAAACTTCCCAGGAATTATGCTCTGTAAATACTCAAGTCTGGGGCTGGAGAGAGAGGGGACAGTGGGTAGGATGCTTGTCTTGCATATGGCTGGCCAGGCTCTGTCTCTATCCTATATGGTCACCTAAGTTCTGCCAGGACAGGAGTGATTTCTACGTGCAGAGCCAGAAAAATATACACAATGTTACAAAAGTATACAAAAATTCCCTCTGCACTCCTATGTTCAGGACAACACTATTTATAATTGCCAGGATTATAAAGATGCCCAACAATAGATGAGTGGCTAAAGAAACTGTGGTATATCTACACAATGGAATACTATGCAGCTGTTACAAAAACGTAGTCATGATAATCAGTGCTGGCAGGGATGTGGAGAGAAAGGAACTCTTATCCACTGCTGATGGGAATGCCGTCTAGTCCAACCTCTATGGAAAGCAATACAGAGATTCCTCCAAAAACTGGAGATTGAGCTCCCATTTGACCCAGCTCTTCCACTCTTAGGGAATATACCCTAGGAACACAAGAATACAATACAAAAACCCCTTCCTCACGCCTATATTTATTGCAGCACTATTCACAATAGCCAGTGTAGTTATAGAAATAATTACACTGAGAACTACCATGGTCATGTGAATGAATGAGGGAACTAGAAAGCCTGTATAGAGTACAGGTGGGGATGGGGTGGGATGGAGGGAGATTTGGGACATTGGTGGTGGGAATGTTGCACTGGTGAAGGGGGGTGTTCTTTAAATGACTGAAACCTAATCACAATCATATTTGTAATCAAGATGCTTAAATAAAGAAAAAAAAAGGAAACCATTTGAAAAAAAAATGGGGGCCCTGGAGATAGCATGGAGGTAAGGTGTTTGCCTTTCATGGAAAAGGTCCTCGGTTCGAATCCCGGTGCCCCATATGGTCCCCCGTGCCTGCCAGGAGCAATTTCTGAGCATGGAGCCAGGAGTAACACCTGAGCACTGCCGGGTGTGACCCAAAAACCAAAAAAAAAAAAAAATGTAGTCATGAAATTTGCTTATACATGGATGGAGATAGAGACTATTATGCTGAGTGAAATAAGTCACAGGGAGAGAGGTAGATATAGAATAATCTCATTCATTTATGGATACATGAAAAATCAGAAATAGTCTGGTAATAATATCTAGAGACAGATAAGGGTCAGGAGTTCAGCCCAGAGTAGAAAGCTAGCTAAAAAGAACCCTAAGTGTAGCTAGAGTAGAGAAGGGTCTAATAGGACAATGATAGATGGAACTGATCCCTCTAGTTAAGACCTTGGTTCCGAAAGTGGAGAAACTAACAGGCAAGGCACTCCTCCATTAATAGTGCAAACCAAGTGTCAACCAGGTGAAAGAGAGAAGCAAATTGTCTGCCCTAGAGACAGGTAGAGATGGGATATTGGAGTGGTGGGAAGGAAAATGAGAGAGGGATGATGGTATGGTGTACAACACGTTGTATAACTGAAACCCAACAATGAACAATTTTGTAGTCATGGTGCTTAAATCAATTAAATAAAAAATTTTAAAGAAGTAACCCTTGAGCACTTGAATGTGTGGCCCAAAACTGAAAACAACAGCAACAACAAAATACCCACCCACCCACTCCCCCAAAAAACAAAACAAAACAAAATCTCTGTTCTCATAGTTGATCAGATAGTTGGTACAGCTTACTGCTGGAATTGGCTGTTTAATGACATTTGCTTTAGTAATAAAGTAACCCTTCAACCAAATATAACCTTTTTGCTCATCTCCCTTGATTTTTTCTCATCTTATTGTAAACATTTTCCAATGTGAAATGAAAATCTAGACTAGATAAAATTGACAGGAACCTTTACTGTGAAAGTTCAAGATACTAAAAAAGGGGGAAAAATCTTTAAAATAATTGATAACACAAAATGTCACTTTTCTTAGTTTCCAGGTGTCGTGAAAAATGTAAGATCTGCTTTAAATGCAATAAGTAGCCTCAGGTGCTCTATGCCCCAAATATTGCTTTCATATATATGTATCATTATTTTTAACTGAAACACTCAGAAATGAAAAGTAACCCCTGCCCTTCTTTTTTACTGCCTGGAGATAA
This sequence comes from Crocidura indochinensis, assembly GCA_004027635.1. Taxonomy (NCBI): domain Eukaryota; kingdom Metazoa; phylum Chordata; class Mammalia; order Eulipotyphla; family Soricidae; genus Crocidura; species Crocidura indochinensis. The sequence continues at coordinate 30,649 of PVKC010004382.1, read as the reverse complement.
AGCCCAGTTTGGTTTATTTCTCCTATCCCTTTTTTTTTTTAAAAACATCCCTTATATGGCTATTTCGAAGCAGCAAAATAGTCACTTGTGTGATTAAAATGTCAAAGAGAGTAGGAAAAGTGGCCATTGGGGAAGGTATGTTTGGAAATGCTCTTAGAGGCAGAAGTCTGAATGGGGAGGAAACTGTGCTGGAAAGCCAGAGAATCGTGACTGCTGGTTGCTGCTCCTACCAGACCCACAGTGCCCATGCAAGGTGTAAGCTGGGGGTTCTTCTGCACAAGCTGTGTGCTGGGCACCTGTAAGTTTAGGGCCTTTTAACCACTGTAGTGTACATTTTTGTGTTTCTTTATTTCTTAAGGACACATTAATATTGAGAGCCTCTTCCTCATGTCATGTTGCATGGGATGGGAGCTGTGGGGAAGGTGATATGGATCTGTGATGAAATGAGCTCATGATGAACAATTCCTTTTTTTAATCATAAATCTTTTCTTCTAAACCTTGTTGGGGTAGATCTTAGGAACCTCCCCCTTCCCCTGTCCTTGTGCTGCATACTGGAGGTCCTTCTAGCCAAAGTGTGATTGTGCTTTTAACTTCACCTAATAAAAAAACACCAGAACCTGAATTTTAACAGACCAGCAGGTGTCCCCTGTGCCTAAGGAATCTTAAAACTGCTTGTTCAAGTGCCACAGGTCAACTGCTCTCCATCAATGGGAGTCAGAGGGGTGACTATGAGCAGGAAGAAAGCTGGCTTCCAGATGAGCTGATTTTCAGGCTGAGACTGACAGTCTTGTCATCTTCCCTAGAGTCTCTTGTCTTATCATGTAATGAGTTCTGGGTGCTTGTTATATAGTATGGTATTTTGGTTAATTTGGGGAGAATTAACCTCATGTCACTTGGTTTTCATAAAGCTGGGTTGGGAATTTACTTAAGGTATCAATGCTTGGGAGTGTGGGGTGTTTTTTGGAAAACAAAAGATGCATAGAATAATGTTGGGTGGCTTTCTTTTGAGGCAGGGGAGATGGATTTTCTAGTTTCAATCGGCTTCTTCATTGAGGAATAGTTTTGCATACCCTGGCACAGAAATGGGTGTGTTCTGGTTCAGTGGGTAGTAAGAATCTTGCTTGAGGATTGCAGTGTCTGCTGTTGCCTTGTGTTGCACTTGGTCTGGTCAGCTGATAACAGCTGAGACTTGTGTGTTCCATGTCTTAAAGTCCTGGTGTGGTGGAGGAAGTAATAGGTATTCTCTTTCTGGAGTAGCATCTTCCTCTGCTCTCAGAAACCTTTGAGTTCCATTTTTCAACTTGTTTTGGTGTTATTCTTTCAGAGTAGCACTTTTTTTAAAATTGGTAATCCATTTTGGTATATTTCTGAGGTGCTAACAAGCTCACAGAAAGGGGTGTGTGTGTATAGAGAGAACAGGTTTTGTAGAAGTGGGGCTATATTCTGAACTCTGATGAGTTTATGTCTTTTCTCTTGATGAGTTCCCCCGAAGAGGAATGCTAAGTATCTTGTAAGCTTGCTGTGAACATTCTTACAGCTGAGGTAGGGATACATCAGGGCCTCACCTACTTACATTTAGGGTTTCTTTTCTTTTTTTTGTCGCCTCCACTTTCCTCCCATCTCTTCCTTTCCCTTTTGGTTTTGGAGCCACACCCAGCAATGCTCCGGGCTCCAGCAATGCTCCTAATTGCACTCTGAAATCACTCCTGGCTCACTAAGGGGACCATATATGATGCCAGGGATCATCTGGATCATCTGCACATGTGGCAAGAATCTTATGTGCTATATTTATCTCTGTTTCTAACATATAATTTTTTGATTCAATTGTTTTAGTTTCATTTCAAGTGTGGCTGTTGAGACAGTACAGTTATGAACTTCAGCCTTTTTAGAGAAACATGCAATCTCCAGAATAGGAGATGGATGTCCTTTGGCTTGGGAAAGGGTTTGTGTGGGGTGGGGTGAAGAGAAGGAGGACAGTATCTGATTAGATTTTTATTTCAACCAAGACCTGTTTTCCTTCACCTATGCCCCTGCTTTTAGAATGTCTGATGTCTTGAGAGACTGCATTGCCTAGAGTAAAACCTTCCCTTCCTCCTTTCCCCTCAACTTTACTGGCAGCCTTAATCCATGGCTCTTTGGCAATCTGTTTTCTCATTTTTAGAAGCTAGGTTTCTTGCTTGTGGTTGTCTCTTTTCCTCACTGGTCTCTCTGAAATCCCTTTACTGCAGCTTTATTGGTGTTTTGAGAGGGAATGAAGGCAAATGAGTATTTATCTGCTATGTTTAATGGAAAGTGCACACAAATTCTCTAATGAGTTATTGGGGGGGGTGAAAAAAAACCTTTGTAGTTATACATTCATCTTGTTTTATTGCCTTTGAGGTTCAGCTGTTTGTGCAAAGTAGTTTAAATAAAAAGGATCCCATTGAAGTAGTTTATAGTCACTTCATGGTGTTTCAACTAGTTAAAGTTAGGATAAATGAAAGTTATGAATAACGGACTTCACGACTCTGTAGCCAAGATGGATTGTACAGTGGAAGATTTCAATGCCACGGCCTTCTCTATGGATTTTCTGGAGTTTTCTAGAATCATATGGTTTATGTAGGTCTCCTGGTTGTAAAGTGCTAAGTGGTGGTTCAGTACATGGGCTAAAAAACTTTGAATTTCTCCTTTGTGTGTGTCTTTAGACAGACATTTAACAGATTGGAAAAAATTGTGTTTGAATTAATGTGTGTGTGCTTTATTTACTGTGGTGCGTGCATTCTTGGCTTCCTTTGTAACTAGCATCACTGTTCACTGTGCTGAGTCTATGAACCAAACTAACCTTGGTTCTGCTCTCATGATTTCCCTTGTGACAGGAAGTTCACATTTAAGTCCTTTCTGGCCTTACTGGGCTCTCCATTTGGTGAAGGAAGGGAGCTGTATTTGAACCTCAGTCAGCCTCTCTCCAGAGTTTCTGCTTCTAAACACCTTGCTCTTCTGTGTTATACATTTTATCATTAGTGGGTTGTCCTCTTGAACAGAATATAGTTACAAGTAAATGGATGGATATGAATGCTTTCAGAGAGAGTTCTGGGTGATATTAGGGTTTGATGTTTCAGCTGCTCATAACCACAGTTTAAGATAGCACTTAGTATTAGAGAATATTTTTGAAGGACATATGGTAATTTGAAGCCTGAAAGTAGATCTGTTTAGGTCTGGCACTACTATTCCTTAGAGAATTAGGTGAGTGAAGACTCCTTTTAAGGAGTGTTATTATTGATTGGTTCAATTTAAGTCACTACACAATAATAATAAAGTTCCTTAATTAGGAAAGAGCAGATAAGGGGATAATAAGTGAGCTGATTTACCCCATAGGGAGGGAGTGTGTTGGGAAGCAAATGAATAGAAATGTTCTTGTCCTGGTTCCCTTATGTCTTAGCTTCCCCTCTTATCTTGTTATCTCCTCCCCTTTGCAGGTTTTTATATGTATGTTTTAGATACAAGGTTTTTTTTTTTTTTTTTTTTTTTTTTTTTTTTTTTTGGTTTTTGGGTCACACCCGGCAGTGCTCAGGGGTTACTCCTGGCTCCATGCTCAGAAATTGCTCCTGGCAGGCACAGGGGACCATATGGGTAGATACAAGGTTTTAATTATATTCTGCTGTTATATAACTTACCTCTTTTACTTAAATTATGAGTTTGTTATTCCCTCCTCCTACTTCATTTTAATTTTTAAAAAGCTCTCTTCCTGGACTAGAGAGATAGCCAAAGGGTGGTGGGTTCATGCTCTGCATGGGACGAGAAGGGGGCATATGTTCCATATCCCAGCAACACATGGTCTTTCAAGTACCATCAAGTACCTAGACACTGGCAGTAGTAACCCTTGATCACCATCAGTTTGGGCCCCTAAAAACACTAAACAAAATTTTTTTTATAATGAAGTTAAATATTATGAACAGTCATATGACTAAAGTATACATTACCCAGTTTAAAACCACTCATGCTAAAGTTGGAGATATTACTGCTTTTAGTCAAGTACGATAAACTCCTTAGATAGCATAGCCAGTCATAAGATATGTGTGTATGTTGTGTGTGAACTGCCTACAAGTTGGGTTAGTTTCAAAGTACTGAACGTTTTGCAGTAAACCTTTAGATGGCAGCATCTCTCACCCTAAGCTATATTCCAAATCCAGCTCTCAGTGTGTAAGATAATTGGCATTGAAGGCTGCTCAGAACCTGCCTGAGTCACCTCTTCAATGTGCTGTAAAGGAGCCCCTGAGAGAATTATGGGTGTGTCTCAGAGCTGAGTAGCTCCACTGGTATAGCTACTACCTCACTTTCCTTTACTTATGAAAAGCATCCTTGTCTCCCCTACATTCTTAAAAGCTTACTTTCAATATAAGCCAACTAAAGAAAACAAGGGTCAAGTAGAGGATTCTGGACCAGAGTGTAATGTGATGCTTAGAGAATAGGCTGCCTTTTTTTTGGTTTGTTCTAAAGCTTAGTTTAGATAGAATTCACATACCATACAATTAATCCACTAAACTGAGAAGTGTAGTTTTTAGTATATTCAATTCTGGTTATACAGACATTGTTACAATTTTAGAGCATTTTTATTATCCTCCCCCCAAAATTTCAGATTCCTTAGCCACTCTACTAAATTTATATACCATGTACTTCTAGTAGAAATTAATACTGTTTTCTTATATATTTGCCTTCTCTAGACATTGCATTTAGATGATACTATATAATTTCTGGTTTGGGGTGGCTAAATTCTGAGTTAACAAAATATTGCCATTTCGGGGCTGGAGTGGTGTGCAAGCAGTAGGGTGTCTGCCTTGCACGTGCTAACCTAGGACAAACCATGGTTCGATCCCCCAGAGTCCCATATCATCCCCAGGATGCAATTTCTGAGCACATAGCCACGAGTAACCCCTGAATGTCACCAGGTGTGGCCCCCAAAACAAAACAAAACAATAACTTATTTATCATTTCATCCACATTGTAGCATAAATCATTACATGGTTCTTTGTTATTGTCTGATACTCTTCCAATGTATGAAATATCATAGAACATAGAAAATATAACATATCTGGTTGTCATCACTTGATGGACACTTAGCTAGCATTCATCTACAGATGTTTGTATGAACACATATTTACGCAGACATGAAATTATTAGTCTATATGGATAACTCTGAATATTAATCTTTTGCAGAATTGCTGAAGAGAATTCCAAAGTGACTGTATTGTAAATTTTCCACCAGCAATGTGGGGGTTCCATTCCATCTCATTAAGAACTATAAATTTTCTGATGAGAACTGGTATGGGGAGGGCAGTAAGAGGGATGACTCTGAGACTCTCCTGTGTCTCAGAATCGCACATTAGGCTGTTGCAGTGCCTTTTTTGAAGACAGCATGTCAGCTGCCAAGAAAGCAATCGTCTTCTCGGCCACATAATTGTTGTGCGTCACCAGGCTGAAAAAATGCCTGTGTCTGTGGCCTCTGAAAGCGTGTTGATATTATGGCTGGCTGCTCATAATAATCCTTGCCTCCTGACTTTGGAGATACCAAGCAACCCAACTGTCTTTGTCCTGGTTATTGAAAATTCTAAATAAAAATCTCTTCATCGCAAGCTCTCCAGGTTTAAACATGTCAAGATCATTTTTTTTTTTGACATACACTGAAGACAGCTGTAGAGATTTCACAGCAAAAGAGCAGCTTTTGTTTATGTCAAAGTTTACATTTTCAAAGCTCAGCTTACCCGTGTCGTCTTTGGCAACACAGCCTGGAAGTCTGTTGATAAAGTGTGTGTGTGTGTGTGTGTGTGTGTGTGTGTGTGTGTGTGTGTGTTTGTGTGTGTTTGTTTGTGTTTTTAAGGGAGGGTAAGGGGCCGGCTCTTCCTTTAGACATATTTGGGTCTTGCTGAGGACACACACTGTAGATTCTAAAGCTTTGTTTGCATCTGGAAAAAATTAGCCACACTCAGATCTTTCCCACTGCAGGTCCCGTCAGGAAGCCCAAGTATGTGGAAAGCCCCAGAGTGCCCGGGGATGCAGTTATAATTCCGTTCAGGGAAGTAGCCAAGCCAGCAGAGCCCACTGTGAATGGTAAGAATATATTTTCAATGATTTCTCCCTTCTTGAAGATTTTTGTATAATGACCCTCCATCTCTCAGTGAAACTTGAGTGCCTTGTGCAGGAATGCTTTGCTCACATGAATGTATTTGGGAGGGTGTTTTTCTCTGGGCACTTACTATTAAACTAATATAAATTTGAATTTATATGTAGAGTATAGGAATGGCTGAATGCATCTGCAGTTTACCAGTTGAATCTTCTTCTTGATTCTGGCCTCCCAGGCATTGAGAGAACAGGAAAAACCAGCCAGTATATAATTTCCAAGACTTTGTTTTGTTTTCTGTATCCCATCATTTTAGAATGTTTGACAACAGAATTTGGCTGAGAGGCTAAAATTATAGCTGGGCAAAGCTTATAATAACCAGCCCTTTTAAAAGCATTTGGTAGCTTTAAAAATTTATTTTTAACATTTAAAATTTTTTTAAAGAAAACTAAAATTTTTCTTGAAGACCTTTACATATTTAAATCTGGAAATGTGTATAACAGATACTAAGAATTTACAGCATTTTACAAATGTTTTAATAGTTGGGATTTTTTTTTTAAGTCACTTAGGAATTTACCTGTTTTTGCTTCATTTGGGAGCACTCCTAACTCACAATGTGTTGGTCCTTGATTTGTCTGTTTTGAACTAACCACCACCTCCTCTTTCTCCTGCCTTTCTTCCTCCTCCTCTTTCTTTTCTTCTTTAAAAACAAACAGACAAACAAACAAAACATTATTCAAATCCTGACCTTATGGCCAGGAAGATAGTGCAGCCATATAGGCACTCACTCCCAAGCAGTTGATCCCTGGGTTTGATCCCTGACACAACATATATTCCCCTGAGCACCACCAGGAGTGATCCTTGAGCATATTCAGGTAAGATCCCAAGCCAAAAAAAAAAAAAAAAAATGATCTTAGCCTTTGTGTAGATGCTTGTTCTGTGCATAGGTAGGACACAAGACTTCATATTAGAGCTAGAAGAAAATTTAGGCAAGCTCCCCTATTTTGGCTGATCTGGCATTTTTTCCCAAGTCACAGATGCTGAGGAGCATGGCTTATTTATGCTCTTACATGGGGGCGTGTCTTGTTACTGCTGCTAGTTGGTGGAAAGTTGGGGTTTTAAGTAAGACATGGGAGGCTGGAGAGATAGTATAGTAGGTAGGACACTTGCCTGCACAAGACTGACTTGAATTTAATCCTCAGGCCTCCGTAAGATCCCCTGACTCCATTACAAGTGATTTCCTAGCACCACTTGTGGTCCCCAAAACAAAAAGAATAAAATGGAGTGGGTAGTTTTGGTGAAAATAATGCTAAAAGGAGCAGAGAGGAGGAAGTTTTGACAAAAGCTGAAAATCAGGAAGACTTGCCTTGTAGATAACTGAACTTTGTCCTATGTTCCACACTGCTTAAGGTTCTTAGAGCCCTGCCAGTAGTGATATCTGAGTGCAAAGTTAGGAATAAGCCCTGAGCACTACTGACTGTGGTACCCCACCCCCAAAAAAACAAACAAACAAACAAACAAACCAGGAAGACAAGTTTGGGATGAATGGAAAATAGATGAGCCCGGCATGGCCATTCTGGTCACAGAAGAAATGCTCTTTCCTCTTTCTTGGCAATAGTAATTCTAACCTTTCTTTTCTGTGGAGGCACCCTGATCATTTGAGTTGTATTGAGGAGTGGGAAGGGAGAAGAGGGGAGAATTCACAGGGGTGTCTGGTTAGGAGGACCCTTAGGTGTGAGCTCATGCAGGTGAATGTTCCTATGTCTGTCACATCTGTCCTCTCCTTTTTTTTATACCAGGTGTTGAAAGAGGAATAAAAACCTGTTCCTCTGCAGTGAACTATCAGTAATCACATTTACAGAGCTCTCTGTCCATTTCAGACTAAGCCTGCCCTCATTCCCACCCCCTAGAGCCTTTGAAGTTTTGGTGGGTGGGTTATGCCCCTGGCATTTTGGCTAGCCTCCACTCCATGATGTAACCTCTTCCTCCCTGGCTGGGAGTATTGTTTAGATCCTCTCTAGAGTTTAGAATTCCCCTGGGGTAAAAGCAAGGGAGGGATTTAGAATTTTTATTGTGCTAAGATATTGCCATCGTCAGCTTTCCTCTCTTTGCCTGTTATAAAATTGTCTTACTTGAGGAAAGACTGCATCTTCAACTTGTTTACCATCAGAGCTACATTCAAGGACAATGACTGATATTACTGGATTTGCCTGAAGTTTACATGCACTCTCACTCCTGAGACCTGAGTTCTCTGATTCAGCATTGTCACTCTCTAAGGAATCTAAAATTATGACATACCTAGGCTATGCCTATGAACCAAAAGTTCCTTTTTTGCTGGGCGTAGCAAGCAAGATATGTTCTCCCCTTTGTCACCTGGACTGGAGAAGGATGTAGTTCATGTTGTGGACTGCTGGTTGTGCTGGAGTTGCCACAATGTCGGAGTAAGATCTGACAGAGTTGTCTGTTGGTTGATGAGGACGTGGTTGCCTAACAGAATTAAAGTTGACAATTAGTAAAGGATGAGGTGCTTTGTAATTCCCAGGAAACCTTTTAAATTTCAATGGGGTTAATTAAGTCTACCATATTAAAGAATAAATTTTGTGCCCAGGTCACTGAACCTAAAGAAAAGGCTTTATTATCAAACTAAAACTAATTAAGTTTGAGTTTTAACCTAAACATGTATAGAAACACGATGGACAAATTCTTAATTCCTAGGATTTATTATCAGCATGATCACTGAAGTTTTCATTTTAAATTTAGACATGTGGCGTCCCATGTTTGGGGATTTCTACGTCTTTGAAAGAGATACTTTTCTGAATGCTGTCAATAAACAACATATATCATTCAAAGTATTTATTGAAAAATTGGAGATCTTTTCTTGCAAATTGTCTTTAACTTTCATGTAAACTCAAGAATCTCAAGATTTTCTTAAGTGTTTGATTCCAAACTAAGTTGTCTTCCCTTATGACTATAAATCTCCATAAAACTCTGTTCGATTCTTAGCTGGTTTCAAAATTCTAATCAGAGTGAAATAGAAATAAAAACAATGAGCACTTTTAATTTGTCTATTAATTTTTAGACCATTATATTTATCTATAACTTGCCTATTTTTTAATCATCTGGGAAGTAAGTTTTTTGATATAAGCATTTTTTTTACTATACTCTAAGTGCCAGTTTATTAAAATTTGCATTTACTTGAAAGCACATACTAGGAAAGGAATTCTACTTTAGTATTTTTTTATATATTTTTGAAAAGTAGCATTTTATACTTGGGCAAGAATAGTGACTTAATGAGATCCTCCAACAAAATATAATTCACTTTTCCTGTCAAACTTGTCCCAGTAAGCAGTGTATCACATAAAATAAGTTCTTCATAAATAAGCTTACTCCTGCTAACCCCACATATTATTGAGGAGTGGAATGCCACTTACTTACAAAACAATACTTCTGCCTTAAGAAAAAAAATTTCAGAAACCCAAATTAGGATTATTTAATTGTAATAGGATTCACAGCTATGTCTCTTTGCATTAGAAGCAAACATAATCTATTTAGGTTTGCTTCAATCTATCATTAACTTTGAGCAAGTTTTAATGGGGAGGGGTGAGAAAGTTCTAGTCTCATGAGTCATTGTCCCATGAAGATCAATCTCAAATATGATGAAATGGTTTTTGACTGTCTGGTTAAAAAGTAAAACACATATTAAAATTGCAGAATAATTAAATGTAAAATTCTCTTTCGGAGAAGATTGGGGATTTTAAAAAATAAATGCCTGAGTAAACACATTCTTGTTATTCCAGATATCCAGAAATTTGTAGGAAATTTAAAAGGTGTAAGGAATAATGACACCTGTCAGTTAAAAAAATAAAACTTCGGGTATTGCAGAGATAGTGTAGGGGTTAAAGCACCTGTCTAAGACACTTGTCTTGCATGTGACTGACCCTGGTTTGATTCCTGGATAGTCCATGTTCCCCAGCGGTTGCCAGGTATGACTCGAAAACCAATGGGTTTTGTTCGATTCCCTGAAAACCAGTTCGTATTTCCCTCAGTCATATTCTTCTTGATTTCCCAAGAGGTAGCCTGGCTCCTATGATTTAATTTTCAGCTTATTGAATTGATGATGTACCTTTTGGTAAATTACTGAATAATGTTTTAGTTAGATAAAAATTTAGACATAGGAATACATACCTGGTATATGTGTAGTTAAAGAAGGAGAAAAATATCAGTCGTGTGTATTCCCTGAATAGATAGTAATCACATCCCTATCCTATGAAAAGCATTGTTGTTTGTTATCTGGTTCTGAAGCATATAGGTTCTTTCTTCACAAAGACTATAGTTTGGTCAAGGATTAAAGACTTATATATAGAATGACCATGTGACAAGGTAACAAGTAGGGTGACTGATCCAAGCTATGTGATGAATTCAATGTTGATGGAATTTCTGTATTGGAAAAGGCTAATTAGATCCATGTTTGAAGCTTTCCTGGGCCATATATATTCATATATATATAATTTTAGATACCATGTATATGTATATATACCATATATATGTATACTATATATATGGTATCTAAAATTATGAAATACCTTGACAGTGCCTATGTTCCAAGTTTCCTTTTTGCTGGGCCTAGCAAGCAAGATCTGTTATACTATTTATGTTATATATATACATACATACGAGATATGTTATACTATATGTTATTCTATACACAAATATATGAATGAGTAGAGAAGAAAAGATACTAGTAGTTAGGAAATTATCTAGGTAATAAAGTAAGATCTCAAAATAGAATTGATTCAGAAGAGGCAATGAATGAGAAGATTTTTTTTTAAGAAGTTATAAGGACCTAGGGAAAGGTGATACCAAGTCTTAAGATCACTCTTAAGAGGACATTGAGAAAAGAGAGCCCATATGCTTAGTAACACTGAATCCCCAGACTTGCTGCTTGGGAGGATCACACCACCAAAAACAGATGGGTATTCAAGAGTCAAGATCCTTATTACTCTGGGCAGACTCAGGGAACCTTACAGGATGCCAGGGAACAAACCTGGGTCAGCTGTGTGCAAGGCAAATGCCCTATTCTCTGTGCTATCACACTGGCCCCTCCTTCTAAGCAAAGTTTATAGTTTTTTTATTCTGCGAGGGCTCCTAAGACGTGCTTAGGGAGCTAGCGGTCAAGATCTTTATTACATTCAGTATTTTTGATGCTTTGCCAGAAATATTTGTTAGAGAATATTATTATGTTATATATGATTATTATTATGGTTTGGAGGCCACATCTGCATGGCTGCCCAAGCACTGCAAGTGTGGCCCTGTTTTCTCTAGGACTGCTAGCCCCAAGTATCATCTCATAGCTAGATAAGAGCATTGAACTGTCAGATTTTCTCAGCAAGGCCCAATATCTAGAAATCGACAACTAACTCTCTAAGCACTTCTTAGGAGCCCTCGCAGAATAAAAAGAATATAGACTTTTTGCTTAGAAGGATGGGTCAGTGTGACTGCCTTGCACACAGCTGACCCAGGTTTGTTCCTTGGCATCCTGTAAGGTCCCCTGAGCCTGCCCAGAGTAATTTCTGAGTGCAGAGCCAGGAGTAACCCCTAAGCACCTCTGGGTGTGCCCCCCCCCCCAGAAAAAAAAGAATTTACTTAAAAAGAACCTGATAATACTTGTTAGGTGCATTAGACTAGGGAAAAGGGTTGAGAGAAGAGGCTTGAGAAACTTGGCACTTTATCACAAGCTGTTTCATTCTTGCAGCTATTTACAAGGAGAGAAATTTCTAGGAAAATAAGTGAAAAATTACTGTTCTGGGATCAGAGGGATTGTATGGGGGGAAGGTACTTGACCTTGCTTGTGGTAGATCCTAGCTTGATCCTTTAGAACCACATATGGTCCCTAAGCATCTCCAGGAATGACTCCTGAGCACTGAGCTAGGAGTAAGCACTAAGCATTACTATGTGTGGTCTCTAAACAAACAAAAATACCACGTCTATCAGGATGTTTTTAGATGTAGGCATAATGAGTTTAAGTTGTAGATAGGAGATAAGGAAACAGAATTGATCCTTTACATTCCAAGAGTAGAGAAAGTAAGGAAAGAATATAAATTACTAGCTGGAAATTATGGTTTTTATTTTTAAGGAAAGAAAGCTTATGTTTTGAACAGGTGATTTGTGGACCTATAAGCATCCCTAAGATTCTTGGAGACATTTATGAAGTCAAACATTTTTCATAACAGTAATGAAATAATCCTACTTTTCTCAACATTGCAATGATGCTTCATAAATTACTAAAAACTCTTGATGCTTTATTATTTTATTTTATTGGGGGGGGGCATTCCAATGGTGCTCAGGGATTATTCCTGGCTCTGTACTCAGAAATCCCTCCTGGCAGGCTTGAGGGACCATATGGGATGCTGGGAATTGAACCCAGGTTCATCCCTATTGGCAGTGTGCAAAGCAAATGCCCTACTGCTCTTCTATCAGTCTGGGCCCCCTCTTGTGCTTTAGTAATTAAGGGGACTTCACTATAATTTTAACCACCACATACTTGTATCATAAATAATTAGAGCCAGAGAAGAGAGTACAGGGGTTAAGGCACTTGCCTTGCATGCACCCAACTTCAAGTTCAATCCCTAGTTCCTCCAAGCACCACCAGAAGTGATTTCTGAGCACAGAGCCAGGTGTGGCCTCCAAACCATAATAATAATTATACAATAATATAATATTCTCTAACAAAGATTCCTGGCAAAGCACCGAAATCATTGAGTGTAATATATATCTTGACTTGAATACCCATTTGTTTTTGGTGGGGTGATCCTCCCAAGCACCAGGTCTGGGGATTCAGTGATACTGAGCCTACTAGGTCAGAAGTTTCACTGTTAAGACTCAAGTGTTGCTGTTTTGATTGCTCTTAGCAGTGTAGATCACCAGAACCACTTTGAGGTACTTGAGTAACCGGGCAGTATTCAGTACCTTGCATTGTACATCATGGCCCTAACTCCTGTACTATCTCCCTACCCCTATATGTGCTTTCAGTATTCTGTGTGAAGAATAGGAAGGCCATATAAATCGCTCTGTATGCCAGAGTCAGAGCTGCTTGTACAGTTGTTCGAGTTGCAACCTGAACAGTTTTTTACTTTTTTTTAAAACAGTTTTCTTATTCCTTGAAGGAATAACTGATAAGCCATGGTTTTTCAGAATTGAATATTTGACACACATTTTCTTCAAATGGAACAAAATGAGCATGCCATTTCAATTAAAGAAAAAAAAAGGACACACTTAGTTTTCCATGATAAAATTTGACCTTTTGAGTGAAAATTAGATTTTTGGGAAATTTGCATCTGTCACATTGAACTTGGTGGCTTCCCATGACTGTTGAAATTCGTGGTCATATTAATGACTGTGATATTTTGGTGTTGTATAATAAAATATGTAAGATCCACAAATCCAACATTTTCAAGTGATCTAATAAAAGGTACAAAATCTCGCATGGATAAAAACCCATTTGAAGCATGAAAAAGGCCATTAAATTTGGCTGTAACAAAGTACAAAAAGTCTATTGACGTGAGTATTGGGAACTAACCTTTAATTAATTGGTACCTGTCAGGTTTTGCTGAGGTATTGAACTAAAGTCAGTTCCCTTTCCACCTACTGCATGTCTTTCTGAGGCCACAGTTCTTTATATGATTCAACCAAAAGATGGTATCACAACAGTTAGAATGTAAGAGCAGATTCAAGAATACTGCTAGCATCTGTGATGTTAAAAAAAACTATCCAGAAACCCCTGAAAGTCCCTCAGTAAAGGAACTGACTTCTTCTCTACTAAACTCAAGTATTTCTTCTTGTTATTCCTATTAAAAAAAAAAAAAAGACAGCTTGGGACAGGAGTGATAGCACAGTGGTAGGGCCTTTGCCTTGCATGCTGCCAATCCAGGACAGTCCTGGGTTTGATCCTTGGCATCTCATATGGTCCCCTAAGCCCACTAGGAGTGATTTCTGAGCACAGAGCCACAAGTAACCATGAGTGCTGCTGGATGTGGCACAACAACACCACCACCAACAACAAAGAGGCAGTCAGAACACATTAAGACACAGTACTGTAAGGCATTGAGTATCTTGCCCATAGACAATCTGTGTTCAGTCCCTGTAACTCGCATGTGTGATACCTCAAACTCTGCCAAGAGTGATCCCTGAGTGCAGAGCCAGGAGTAATTTTTGAGTATCAATATTAAATTATGGTACCCATTTTGTAGTTCCCTAGTATCTTTGGCCTCTGGTTTAATTCTCAGCATTGCATGGTCCCCTAATAACTACTGGTTTATATAACAGTGGTGACGCCCAGTATGCCACTGGGAAGGAACCCCTTAAAAACATATATATAGGGCCCGGAGAGATAGCGCAGCGGTGTTTGCCTTGCAAGCAGCCGATCCAGAACCTAAGGTGGTTGGTTTGAATCCCGGTGTCCCATATGGTCCCCCGTGCCTGCCAGGAGCGATTTCTGAGCAGATAGCCAGGAGTAACCCCTGAGCACCGCTGGGTGTGTCCCAAAAACAAAAACATATATAATATATATTATTTACATATAATACATAGTATCATGTGCTAATGAATAAGTTCATTAGCATATTAAGTTAAAGCACAATGCTATATATAGTGACATGTAAAATTGTTACACATATGACATAATTCATTTTTTCCAAACTAATGTTTTAAACTGAATAGTTATTTTTATTTAAAATATTATTTAAGTGGTGGAAGTATAGCTTAGCTTAGAATATTTATCATGACTGTGTAAGACCCATAGTTTAATCTCTAGCGCTATGATACAGTATCTAATTTCAAAGAAATATGGTTTACACAGTGTTTCTTACACAATTTTTGTGCTTTACTATCTATGAGAAATGAGTTACATACACAGATGGGAAAAGTGAAGCTTTGAAGAGATCTACACTAAGGAGTCCGAAATAGCTTTAACATGAAGAATGCACATTTTTCTGAAACTTTAGGAAAGGGTCTGGGGATATAAAATTGTAAAGGCTCATTCATGGGCTTGTTGCTCTGATGAAGGGAATTAGAGAACCATTAGCATGAATTGCATGTGAGGTGCATGTCCTAAATGTGGTCTAATAGAAGTGAATGTTCAAAGAGACAGAAAATGATCTAAATCAGGGCTCTCAAACTCAATTTACCTGGGGCCCGCAGGAGGCAAAGTCGGGGTGATCCTTGAGTGCAAAGTCAGTAGTAAGCCTTGAACATTGGGGAGTGTGACCTGAAAAACTAAAACTAAAACAAAACAAAAAAAAAAAAAAAGAGAGATTCCTCTAGGGCAGGGCCACAAAATGTTGTACGGAGAGCCGCAAATGGCCCACAGGCCACAATTTTGAAACCCCTGATCTAAATATTCCCTTTGCCTTTTTTTCACTCTACAATGATGTAACAGTGGTCCCCAGACTTTTTAAATAGGGGGCCAGTTCACTGTCCTTCAGACTGTTGAAGGGCCAGAATATAGGAAAAACAAAAACTATGAACAAATTCCTATGCACACGGCATATATCTTATTTTGAAGTGGAGAAATAAAATGGGAACAAATACAATATGTGATTCTATGAAAACATTATCAGGAGGAATAGCTTTCTCCACTTGTTTAATGGAGTCTGGGGTGTGTGAAACCAATTAATCTCTTGAGTTCCGAATCTAGCCATCCTGAATTATTTAGATATTTAAATCTGAGCTATGTGAAGTGTTGCTAAGAGATGTGATCACCAGCTCTGACTACTAGTATTGGATAAGTTACACCTATTGTTGCTAAGTAAATGCTACCTACATGAATGAAAATGCTCTGCATTTAAAGTAAACATTTATATTTTGTTTCAGGGGCCCTATTAGAGTCCGCATTAGCTTAACGAAAATCATATCTAGCTGTTCAACTCTCAATAATTGATGATGACTCTCTAGAAGTACAAACATTTGAGTGTTTTGGTGTGAGATCCCAAGCAACTCGGCTTTTCTAAAAGGACTGTTAACACTTCTCAAAGGGTTCTTGTGCTAAAGTAGTTCAATGAGAGAAAGCTCTGCATGTTACAAAGGTTTGGAATAGCTTGGCATGAATTAAAGAATTCAGATGGATGAGGATAGGTAGTACTGAGGGGAAGGTTTTTCAGAATAGAAAACATTACAAAAAGACTGTTAAGAAGCTATTGGAAGAAATAAAATTACATTGGCTTAATGGACCCATGTCCATTAGGACCCTGTCCAGAGTACAGGCGGGGGGTGGGTGGGAGGAGGGAGATTTGGGACAATGGTGATGGGAACGTTGCACTGGTGTTGGGTAGTGTTCTTCACATGATTGAAACCCAAACACAATTATGTATGTAATCAAGGTGTTAAAATAAAAAAAAAATAAAAATAAAGTTTTGAAGACTAGCAAGGGAAATAAAAAAAAAAAGACATCTGTGCATTCATTTTAAATCCAAGGAGAGTTTTAGAACTTTGATAGCCTCAGAGTCTAGATAGAACAGTAAAGAAAATAAATCATTTGTGAATTTGGGTATTGTCAGTTTAGACATTATACTTGGAATTGCTACTGTTCCATAGATGTCAGAAGGGGTAAATGACTAGCTATTTGGGATATATATTTTAATAAAGACCTTGAGAATCTTGGGTAGCCCACAGGTGCAATAGCAAGGAAGCAATGACTGATGGGGTGCACCCTTTCCTCTACTAAGCACACAGGGTGCAGTGTCTTTGAAGGTGCCGAAATTGAACCATATTCGATGGCCTGGCTTGCTGTTGGGGTAAATTCTGTAGCAGCCACGCCTGCGCAGCTGTTCTCTCTACCTCCACAGCAGCTGCCAACTGGGAGTAGTTTCTGGCTCTCTCCCCAGTGTTTCAGGTTGAACCAGAAGTTAAGACATTCTGGGGCACAGTCACAACTGGGTAGTTGTAGAAAGATTGTTTCCAAAGGAAAGGGGTGTGTGGCACAGAGAAACTGCTGAGCTCTGCCCCCTCACCCACTTACTTGCCTTCCCATCTGTGTCCTGCTCTCTGCTCTGGTCCAGCTGCCTCCAGAGATAAAGCAGCTGCCGTGCCTGGGCCTTGGGTGTGGGCAGGCAGGACAGAGCAGGCTCTGAAGTCGGTTGGCCTGGGCTGTGGGTGTGCCTGGTTTATGCTGATTTGGTTGGGTTCCTGTCTCCTTTCTCAAATGCCCAGGTATCTTAAGAATTAAAATGTGGTTGGAGATCTGTAGTGAGAAGGTATCTTGTAGAGAGTGGCTTTGAGAGCCAACTAGGCTGGCTCCACTACAAAAAGACCACACCTCTTAGTAGTGTGATTTTAACACCATTAGTATTCAAATATAAAGATTCTTCTTACCCAGAGCAGTTAAGCCTTGGGTATCTTGCCCCTATGATTTTCTATAGTCATCAAGTAATACCTCGAATAGGCAAACAACTCTTCACACCCCAAGTATAGCCTTTGAGAACAAGCAAAGATAAAGAAAGGGATCCTTTTACTTCCTTGAAGGAAAAGGCTAACATAGTTTCCCTGTAACTGCCAACTTGAGACTATGATTTAGCAAAAGTCATAGGCAAGTAAGGATGATAGAAGTCTTCTTAGCTGTGTTCATTTTGATTTTTTGCAGTATCTTAGGAAAGGCAGGTTATCATAGAACATTGGTGGTCATAATTTATATTGAATAGCTCAAAACCCTATATTATCTGTAGAGTCCCATGTCCAGGTTGGTGAATGTATTGATCTAAACAACAAAAAAGGATAAAAACATTAAGATATTAAGTAATATTTATAGATTACTATATATTCAAACTTTTCTAAACATAGTTGCTTATACATTATTTCTTTCCCCGATAGAGGCATATTCAGCCCTCTAAGTGAGATGTTAAAATGATACAAAAATAGTATTGTCACAATTTATTACACAGGGCCTCTTGAATATAATGTTAATCTACCGCTCAACGTTGAAGTCAAATAATAGCAAAATGCAGTGCAAAAGTCAAATGACTGGTGTTTGGAAGCCCTTATAGGGGCAGAGCTTACAGTGTGCTCTGACTTCAGCTATCATATGTCTCTGGCATTGCCATGGTACATGCACACAATGCATTTCAGTTTTTTTAGAACTATTCTCTATTGAGGTTTTTACTGCTGGACTGTCGATACCAGATCTTGGCATGCAGTGCCTGCTGGGTCATGTCTCTTAGGACACATTTTACTAGGATTTAAAAATCTTGGTTTCAGTGTAGATTCTTGATGATTTGGTTTCAGATTCACCCAACATCCAAGTAGCCTGGGTCTCTGCCCACTTGCCACTTAGATTTTACCTATTTTATTTCTTTTCAGCTTCCTTTGGACTTTGAATACAAGTGCTCTTTAAAATTAAGATGGGGGGGCAGAAAGATAGGATAAAGACTAAAGTTCTTGCCTTGCACACATTCAACCCTGATTCGATCCCCAGCTTCAGATATGGTCCTCAGAGAACCTCCAAAAGTGATCCCTGAGCAAAGGCCAGGTGTGTTTTCAACCCCCTCCAAAACCAAAAATAAAAATAAGATGAGAATTGGGGAATGTAGCTCATGCCCTGCACATGTGAGATCATGGGGTCGATCTACAGCACTGTAAAATAATGTAGTAATAGTAATGTTAAGTAAATAAAAGGCAAGATGCTTTTTTCTGCCCTTGGTATCTGAAGTACTTTTTTTCACATGACATGGGAATGGGCTTTTGCTGTCACATTATGACACTGTTCCTCTGATTCAACCAAATATTTCACTCTCTGTACTTGGCATTTCTCTCGTATTGCTTTCTTAACCTGTCACAGCCTCTTAATTGGAATGTATTGCTCGAGGACAGACAGCATTGTCAGACTTGTGCATTTTATAAAAATATACAAAGGCACCAGACAAGCAGCTGTAGTGCCAACTCATCCAGATGCAATACTGAAATTCCCCAGAGGAGCATCCTCATTGTTTTCTTTCTTTGTTCCAGAAGCAAAGACCGATAATGAACCGAGCTGTTCACCGGCAGCTCAAGAACTGTTGACAAGACTGGGATTTTTACTGGGAGAAGGGATCCCAAGTGCCACACACATAACCATTGAAGAAAAAAATGAAACCATGGTAAATGCTTGAGGAAGACACTGCATTTCCTACCCGCTAAGAGGATGCTGAGGGACCATCTTCTCCCCTTCCTTGAGTGGGAAGCCACTGTTCAGTCAATTGAGAACCTGGGGTTGTTTCATCAGGGAGGTGGGCAAAGGTAGAGGGCACAGGACTTTAGCCTTTTCCTCATCTCTAGAGAAGAGTGGTTAAATGGGCAACAAGGCTGAAAGAAACCCCTAGTAATGACACAATCTGTGTGTTTTTATAGAACCTCTTCTCATCGGCCTGCAGTGGGGAATGCATTAGTGGTTAGGATTTTGGAGGGTCAGTAGGGTGAGGAAAAGATTTATAGAAGATGCAGAGACAAAATGAGAGCAACTGCTTCATCTCGTAGCAATCACTCCCCGTGCCAGGGAGCAGCAGCCTGCATTTGGGAGACAGTGTGTGCATTTGTGTAGCAGTGAGGGCTGGGAAAGTCAACCCCTGCCACTGTCCCCAGGAGGGGAACTGTGCTGATTGAGATGGCAGTGCCCACTAGTCTTCTCCCCGATCATACTGCCCATAAATCTCCAGTATTGAGTCAGGTTACTGTGCTGCTGAAACATGACAGAAGCTGAGTTTCCAGATTTCCTATGCAGAGGTCAAAGAACCCATTTGTTTTCTGTGGACTTTAAAATGAGAGGAAGCCTCCTATTCATTGTCTCTGTTTTATGAATATCTGTTTCCACTGAATTATTTTTAAGATGGCCTTTTTAATAGAAAAAAAAATCACTGGGGTGGGGCGGGGGGACAGAACAAGGCTATATTTTCCTTTTAAAATTTAGAAGACCATCAAGTACCCTAGATTCTAAAAATTCCTCCATTTCCCTGTTTTATTTTTTTGCGTCAAAAATGAGATACTGTCCCGGGTAAGCCTTGCTAACTCCTCCTTCCATTCATCTTGCAGTGCACAGCTCTGAGCCAAGGCATCAGTCCTTGCTCCACACTAACAAGCAGCACCGCATCTCCTAGCACCGATAGTCCCTGCTCAACCTTGAATAGCTGTGTCAGCAAGACGGCAGCCAACAAAAGTCCCTGTGAGACCATTAGCAGCCCTAGTTCCACCCTGGAAAGCAAGGACAGTGGAATTATAGGTAAGCAGCACACAGCACTGCTCGGGATTGTCATGACTCTGTGCATCAGCCAGAGCATGCAGCAGGCACTTCTGTAGAGGGTGTCAGCGTGACCTCTGAAGGTCCTTCTGCCGAGCCCCGCCTTCTCCTTAACAGACTGCATTGCCCTCATACAGAGAATGAAGCATCATTCGGCTTTCACTTACCTTGGTGTTAACTCAAGATTCATTAGGTAAAAAAAAATTCTAGATCAGATCTGGCCTGTGAAGTTAAGGCCTTCTTCCTTCCTAACCCATTAATTTTCTTGAGGGTGGAGAGAACAGGTCCACAGGACACTTAGCAGGGCAGTGACATTCCTGCATATTGAGAAGCCTTCCCAGCCCATGTCAAGGTCAGTTATTTCTCCCAGCCTTTTTTTTTTTCCTTGCACAATGCTTACTTAACTGTCATCATTAGTTTCTTAGAAACTGCAACTTAAAGTAAAATGACATACTAGTTACCAGACCTCCAGGTACTATCATTTCGCTCAATTTAGGCTGGGATTGTTTTTTTCCTCATTAATGTTACAATGAAATGATGTTTCATGACATGGCATTTGAGGACCCGCTATACTGGTGGCACCACCTAACGACATCTCCATCAATGACAGGCCACTTCTACAACCATCTCTATAAGCAGCTTTGGTGTGTCATGGCCTCTGCACTGTCTAGTTTTGTGTCATAGTGAACACTATGATGTTCCTAGGATGAAGCTGCCAACTGAAGAATTTCTCAGATTACTTCCCTACAGAATGATGAATAACTGCAGTGCTGTGTTTCTCAACCAGTTTCTGACTTTGCCCCCTTCTAATCTTGCTTTTTTTCCCCCCCTATGGTTTTCCTGGTTCCTACTAGATGGCCATTTACTTGATTTTCAGTCTCTCTTGAATTATGCTGGGTTCCCACAGAAGAGCATATATAGTCCTCAATGAAGAAATGCTGTAGTGAGATCTGCCTTCTGTTGAGATCAGTATTTTGTAAGAGTTTCTCCCTTCCTTCCTCCCTTCCTTCCTCCCTTATTTCCTCCGCAGTAGCTCTGGTTTTTTCCAAGCAGGGTGAGGAGACTGGGATTTATATCCAGGCGGACTCTAAGTTCAGTGTTTCGAACAACATCACAGTTCTTCACATAGTTCTTTCCTTTTTTTTTTTTTTTTATAAAATTAATAAATCCACTAATTTCTAGTCTCAAGGGCACATGAGAACTATTCAGAGAAAGTTAGAGACCTTACATTTGGATTTCATTACAGATAATATGCATTTCTGTTTCTGTAGATAGGTGTGGGCCACTGTTCTCAGGCCTCCAGCTTGGCATCTTTTAGCTAATGGGCCCTTGAATAATGATTAGTCCAGGTACCCTCTCTGTTCTGAATCACATGCTGTTGAAGGTCAGCTCTGCTGAGCAGTGTGCCTCACGTATGGGCTCTTTGCATGTCTTTGAAGGATGGCTTACATTAATTTTAGACCGAACCCTACTTCCCCATTAATATGTAATCAAAGGAAATTGTATTCTCTTGTCTTATTCAATCACCTGCAATTCCTTTCAAGTATAATTTGAAAAACCAAATTGTAGGCTTACTAATTTGTTTTGGACATTACCCTAGATTGTTTGTGAGATTCCTGGAAATGGGTTTGTTAGTTCCCTGGTCTGGGCTACCCATAGCTCCTTCTGTGAAGACTCCTCCATTTATTTCTTCTCAGTTTTTACTTGGATCAGAATCTGCAGTGGGTTCTTAAATTCTTCAGTCTAAGTGATTGAGTGACTGAGGTATCATTCACATATGTTTTGCTTGCCCATGTAAACCACTTTGATTGATCTTGGAATATTCAGAGTTGCTCAGTTCTCACCACAGTCTAGCTTTTGAACATCCCCCCAAACCCATGTACCCATTAGAAGATGTCACATCCCATTTCCCTCAAAGCCCAACTCAACTGGTAATAAACAGTAGATGAGGTTTTTGTGGCAGATAGAATTTCTTTTCACACAGCTCAAACTTTCCAAGGAGCTTATTTTGCTAATTCCTAGTCTTATTCACTTTGTTCCCCCACCTGCTATGTAGTAGAATCCAACTAATATTTCCCATTGTCATATTCATTCTTGGCCCCATTTTTTCTCTGAACTGTCCATCACTGCTAGATCTTTGGTATTAATTTTATGATAGGCACATAACTTTCTTTATAGCATTCTTAGCTCTTGAAGTTTCCTTATCTTAGAGTGTGCTCTCTTCAAGGAGTTGGTCAATGCTACTACTTCTTTAGACACTCTTCTTCCTTTTCGTCATATGTTCTAGCATTGATCTTATTGTCTCAGATTGATTACTAAGGCAGGTTCTTGTTTTTACCACTATAAATTTTCCAGTAGCAACACGACCATCATTCATTCATTCTGCCAGTCCCCTCTTTTTCCCACTCTCATGGAGATGAAAAGATGTTTTTCCTCTTTAAGTGTTTTAACGAGGAAAAGAAGTTGATGGTTTGATTTGTGTGTGTGTGTGTGTGCAGGTGTGCAGTCCATGAAAGATTAAGCTGTAGGATTGTTTCACC
The DNA here is from genome assembly GCA_004027635.1 of Crocidura indochinensis. Classification (NCBI taxonomy): domain Eukaryota; kingdom Metazoa; phylum Chordata; class Mammalia; order Eulipotyphla; family Soricidae; genus Crocidura; species Crocidura indochinensis. The sequence continues at coordinate 7,761 of PVKC010004382.1, read as the reverse complement.
ACTACTTGAATACTTACTTTAATACAGCTCCACCCAAGCACATAAGTTTCATGCTTAGATGTCCTCCTTAACACCTCAGTATTTTCCTTCACCTTACTTATTCTTGCTTTATTATTTAACTTTATCTCTATATGAATGAGTCTCATCTGTATTATTTTGATTATTTACTGGCTGCTGGGATGGTGTTGGGTATGAGAAATTGAGGAAAGAATTGTTGTCGCAATAGCGCTACCTTATTTTACTGAAGGAGGTGGGGGAATGCTCAGTTGATTTATAAGGAAGCTACCAGGAGTTCCATTCCAGGATGGCATTGTGAAATCTTTTTAATGTCATCTGGATGTTAAGTTGTATCTTGTGCACATTAAATGACATTTTTTTTTTGTCATCAAGGCAGACCCGTCCTTTGTTTCTTGACTGAAAACAACCTGTTCCTTAATCCAGCTGAATGAGTAAAGTGGTGAAGATTGAGGTGAAAGTGAAAGTAATTAGGAGGGGTTGAGGAATCCTTCCTCTAGGAAGACCCTCTTCATCCCCACCACTATCTTCCTGCTGCTGTAGCTACTGCTCACAGGGAGCAGGAACCAGAAGTAGACAGCAAAAAGGAAAAGACATGCTGGTGACACCACCTATCTGTCCGCTCCTGTTCTGTGAACTATGAGAACCAGATTGCCAAAGGACACTGGCAGTATGAAGGGGAAGGGACAAGGGAAACAATGTCGGTATTTCCTGGGAGGCTTTGGCCACAGGGCTCTTTGAAGAGGCCAGAGTGGTGGAGCCTGAGAGCCAAGAGCCACTACTTTGTAGGTCTGTACAAGGGACACAGGTTTTGTTGCTTTTCCAGGGAGCACGGGTGTGTGAGTCAGGTGTGGCCCTATGCTTGCTGAAGGTGGGTGTGTACCTGCAGAGCATGCCCGGTTGTACAAGGTGTAGCCTGGGAATGGTGGCCATGGGATATTGCAAATATTTAAGAGTCAAATGTGCAGGAACACAGCCTAATCCTAATGGACAGAGCTGAAGGCGTGATACCTTGGTTTCTTGCTATGGAAGGCCTGGCATTCTATAAAATAGAATGGTTGGAATTCATGTTCCAAATTCCAGAGGGTCTGGAAAAGAGCAAACAACTTTTCTTTAATTTTCCCTTTTAACTTTTAAAGGTTTGTCCTTGCAGAGAACTGGGGTTAGATTGGCAAAAGTTTGAGGGATGGTCTGGTATAAAACACAAAGCTGTGGGGCTGGAGCAATAGCACAGTGGGTAGGGCATTTGCCTTGTATGCAGCTGACCCAGGTCAGATCCTCAGCATCCCATAGAGTCCCTGATCAAAAGCCAAGAGTTACCCCTGATCACTGCCAGGTGTGGTTAACACGCACACATTGTGAATTATAAGATGCTCTACTTCTGTGGACAGGCTTAGCAGTTTCTTTCAGGCACTTAATGAAAATTCTAATAGTGACACCCATCTTTACAAAATCCCGGGTTAGGGCCAAAGAGATAGTTCTGTGGGTAAGGTATTTGCCTTACATAAGGCTGATCACTGTAGGTTGTGGCCTATCTTCATCTGCCTAAATTCCTGACCTCCCCTTATTATTTAAGCTGACTTACATTGCGCTGATTATATTCAATCTGGATATTTCTGCCCATCAGATGCTGTAAAGGGAAGCTTTTGTTCTCACAGGTCCGAACAACCTTCTCAGTGCCTCCACACAGCACCCTGCCTGAGTTGTTTTTACAAGTTTTGACATATTACAGGCAAAAAGCATGTTCTTTATAGAAACTGCTGGAAGGAGAGAAAGGCAGGCTAATGACCATGAGAAGAATGAGGAGACCCCTTCTAATCTTACTTGCTGAAGACCTTGGGTATAGAAAGTCCCATTTCAACTTCATTGTGTTATATAGAATTCCATTTGATCCTATTTCAGGAGGCAAAGATCTTCTAACATAAATGTCTTTAGAAGTATAATTCTGTCATGTAGAAATATTATCTAACTGAATGAGATTAATGGAATTCCCTGTGAATAACTTTGTTTTTTAAGTAAAACTCCTTGCTTCTTACATATTAAATTTTCTATTACCTAGAAGTGGGTTTCTGATTTTCAAATATGCAACGTGAAAGCATTCCAAATGTGAAATCCAGCTGTGCCCAATTACCAGAGAGTAGCTTTTAAATTACTTGCTTTGAAAAAGAAAACTTAGAAAGAGGTAGCTTTAAAAGGTATTTCCTCCATGCCTGAGAAAACATTTTTCTTTAGCGATATTCTTGAATATAACTTGCTTTCAGCTGTTACAAATGGAAAGTGTAAAGTATAGTAATTCGATATTAAAAAAAAACACTTAAGTTGTATTTGTTAGAATGCCTGTGAAAAAAACCAATGTGACTTTTTGAAAATCGTGGGTTGGAAAGCATTTGTTGATGTAAACAGAGGGTTTTACTTTTATTTATGTCAGTATTGTGATTTACATCTCAGATGCATGTATTTATGTCAAAGAAGTGGGCTGTTTCTCTATTTTTCAAGAAAGAAGTTGGATATTAGATGAGGAAAAGTAAACACAGACTATTTTTTCCCTATCAAGATTTATTTTAAAGAAATAAATCCTTCCCATGTGCCATCTAGAGCCATAAAATGGGACCAACCCAGGTTTGATACCTGAGCATCTCCAGGAATGATCATTGAGGCAAGAGCCTGGAATAAGCCCTGAACACTGCCAGGTGTATTCTCCCACCCCGACCCCCCACCAGTAATAATAGATGTGCCTGGAAGAAGGACTTACAGGAACAACCAGGAAAAACATTGAGAGGCTATTAGTGAATTACTCCTCCTATTCCCTTCTCTGCTTCTTTTGAGAGCAAGGGCAGCTCTATGAAGAGAGGATCCTCCACTGCCCTCATCTCAGAGCAGAAGGGCCCTTCCCTTGCCCTCCTCCTCACCACCTTCACATTCCTCCCAGGCTTTCAGCATGATTAAGTGTTCAGAATTTGAAAAGGACAGAGGACAAATGTGGACTCTTCCTGCTTCTTTACCTCATTCTTGAAAGAGACAAAGAGATGGGGACATGGGAACTTTCCTTTATTTCCCTGCTCCAGCAAGTAAAAGATAGCTAGGAGATACCTTTGCATGAACATTTCCACTGCAAAAATGGGGTGGCAGTTGATCAGTATACTGGACACTTGATCATTATTCTGCTGTTATTCACCAGAGTCTGATACTTGTTTTCATGCCTTGATGCTTACAACATTAAAGAAAAAAAAAATGAAAGAACTGAGTTTTACCTTCCCATGATTCCTCTGTATGCCCTCCTAGGCTGTAGAATGCAGGGGACTCTAAGAGGCAGCCTTTTTATACTATTTATTTCCTGGGCTTCATTTCCTGGACTTCATGTCCCAAGTGAGAGATGATCAGATGCAGAGGCACACAGAGATGAATTAATTGTCCTTTATTTTCCTTTTCATTTGTTGTAAATCCTGCCCTTTAGATTTTTATGCTAATCTTACTTTTGTCACTACATGTATTGCCCCGCTTGCTACTAAATTGAAATGCTCTGAAATTGATTTGGTAATAACTATTTAGAGTGTTTCAAATCTGTGTTAATAATCATTTTGCTACATTGCCTACAATTTTAAAAAAATTATCCTTAATTATAGAAGCTTTTTTTAAATCTCTCGGGTAACGGAAGAAAAATTGCCTTTACATATATAATTCAGTAATATAGTAGATGCAGAAAAGGAGTCCCTCGTGATGAATTAAGCTAACAGCTCACCCACTACACTTCCTCATTCAGAATGTGCCTGAGTTCTTAAAGCTGGTCTGTTAATGTAGAAAACACCTTCTGGCACCTACTGTGCGTGTACCAGGAACAAGTTTGTTCTATATTATACCTATCTCTTTCATAATCTGTCCTCTTTCTGAGGTTCCAGAATGGTCTCTTGTCCTCTGGAGAGCTTGGGCAAATTAGTTTAGACTGCAAGAGTTGTCGTGCTTAAAAACATGACAGTGACAAACACTTCTTGTGGACCACACGTACAGAATATGTGTAATAATACCAACCACTCATAATAATCCATTTTGCCTCTGGACTATGTCAGTAGCTCCACTACTTCTGCCTTCAGCATGCAGCTTGTGCAGTGCTCCTGAAGTAGGAAGCTCATGTTGTTTAAATCCATTGGCTTTTCTCTGGAGTTAGGGTTAGGGTTATCTAACCCATGACCAGCTATGTTTGGATACTGACTGCTGGAGGCCAGTAACCCTCTTCTCCCTCACACCCTGCCCCAGCTATTCCAATGGGTGTTTCCATAATCAGTAGGTCCCATGCATATGACTGTGAAGGCATGGCTTGGGTCCCTTGCCTGCTCACTGCATGTCATAGCAGAGCACACCTTGCGCAACGCACCGAGCACAGAGCTGGAGATTTGGTACAGAGATCTATCAGAAGCCAAAGCACGGGACCCCTGTGCAAGGCCAGGTTGGGAGCAGGGAGGGCCCTGTGGCGTGACACACAGGACTGAAAAGTTTCAGCAGTTGAAGCCAGAAAGTCCCCTGGAGCCAAAGGTAACCCAGGCTGCCCTGCCTGTGGTTTGTAGGCGCGGTTTGCATGCACAGCTCGCTTGAGTGCCTTCCTGGAGCCTTCGCCTTCTGGCCAGGGGAGCTCCGCAGTCACTCCAGGTGAGCCTCGGCCTGTTGCCCTGTGGTTTGTTAGTTTGCTGCAGGGTGGAGGGAGAAGCAGAGTCTGGAATTTCTGGTCAGGAGGCTTCATGCAGGCTGGTTTCATCCATGAAGCCTCTCCGTTTGTCACTTGGGGAAGACCAAAACACCATGTGGCAGGCCAAGGCTTGTGACCGTGAGTGCCAGGGAGAAGAGCGAACCTTCTGTCAGGTGGAGGGGCCGGGCACGGAGCATGTTGCTGCTTTGACTGCTGCTTCCTTTGATCTTTTCCTGGCTCACCTAGATCGCTTTTACTTTCCTTTTCAACACGGTTAATGATCTCTCTTCAGTCAGGTGAAAGATAGAGGTATCTGAATTTTTCTTTTTGATTCACTTCTTCCCATCTCCCACTTTTAGTAGCAGCCATTATGTTTCTCATCTGATCTTTATTGATTCGGTGTTTTAAGTTTTACACTCTTCGTGGCAACCATTAAAATGAATGTAGAAATTAAGAAATGTTTGGGGGAAGTCATTTAGCACTACTCTTTTTCTTCATATGGGAGGGAAATGTGAGGCACTTATATGCGCTTGTGTCTGGTTTTCCCACATAGCCCGGGGCAGAACAAAGGACTCTCTTTCTGGAACTTGGGTTTTAAAAGTTGGAAAGTTGCAGAACAGTCTGCCTTGGAGTGCTCAAAGGAAAAAAAAAAATCCCTATTTCTGGGTTAAAAAAATTCTTTAAATATGCATGTTTTGTGTATGGTTTCTATTATAATAATTTCAGCAGCAGTTTTTTATCTTCTGGTCCACAGGCAGAAGGAGATTGAAACCACTGGTTCACCACTGTGGTTATTAAGTGTCGGCCCATGATCAGTGCATGGACTGCTGCTTATCTGCAGGTGTGAGGTGGAGTTTAAGGGTACATATTTAAATATGAGGGAGGTATGCATAAATGTTTCTGCTACAGTATGGTGTCCCATGGAGGTGTATAGTAGGCTTGCAATGTTAGGGGTCCCTCTCTCTTCCACTCATATATTATAGTAAATTGATAAGATAAGGGCTGAGAATGGATTCATACATGAAACATACTGGTACTTATGGCTATCACTGTTATTTCCTGAGGGTCTCTTTTTATACCTCATTCCTTTCTACATGGATTTGATGCACACAAATCAGGATTTCTCTCTTTACTGAGGTATAAACTGAAAAAAGGAAATAAGAATAAGAACAACAGTAAAGTTAGGTTCATGAGATTTTTTTTTCCTTCATTTTGCTTATAAGTAAATAAAAAGTTTTTCTCTTATACTTCCTGGAGTCCAGTATAAAGAGAAATTTTGCCAAATGCATGCAGTGGTGTTTATAGGATGAAGCCAGAAAATGCCTATTCTTAGCTATGAGTCTGGAGAGATGTGTCTCTTTGTAGGTCCTCCAAAGCAGGGAAGCCCAGGTTTTTATCCAAACGTTGTCGTATTGGGGAGCCAGGCCACATCCAAACTAGCTCAGAGGTTATTCTTGACTCTGTTCTCAGAGATTGCTCTGGGTGCCATATGGGTTGCTGGGAATCCAACCCAGGTTGGTCATGTGCAAGGCCTTACATACAATATTGTTGATCTTCCCCTCCCCCCCAACTTCATCACACTTTTTTCTCTGATTTTTCCATAATTCAAAGACTGCTCTACTATATCTGTGTGGTGTACATTTGCCTTCAGAATTCTTTGCTCTTAAACAGTTCTGAACTAATCCTATATCCTGCCTATTGTACTTTATCTCTCTGACCTCTTAATTTTCTTTTTTGATGGTTTTATAAACCTTTTAGCTTAAATTTAGATCTTACCAGGTTACATATTAGGGCCTGGACTTATAATTGAGTTTTTCCTTCTCATGGCTCCTTTCTTCCCCTCCCCACTTATACATAGAAAGAACTTTAAAAAGACAAAGAGGAAACCTATCAGGTAGCTTAAAAGAACCTAGAGCACATGTTCTGCATGCAGGAAACCTGAGTTTGATCCCTGGCACTACATGGTTCCCAAACAGTATCTGGAGTGACCTCTAGACACTGAACTGGTAGTGGCCTCCAAAACAGACAAAGACAAAAGTGGTGGGCATAAAGGAAAGTTGAGAATAAGAAACTTCAATGCCAAGCCATATATAAGAGACCATTTTAGTACATTACTTTTCTGCATCCCATATGGTCCCCTGAGCCTGCCAGGAACAATTTCTGAGCATAGAGCCAGGAGAAACCCCTGAGCGCTGCTGGGTGTGACCCAAAATCAAAAACCAAACAATAAAAAAATAAAAATATATACAGTCATATGTGGCATATGAAAATCAATGATGATTGATCAAAACTGTGATTTGATAATTATGAGATATGACCTATTTCACAGCATTATACAATGCCAGACCTGATAAATCACTAACTTTACATGATCCTGCTTGTTGGGACAATGGTTGGTTGAGGCTTCACTTATATAAAAATTGGCAACTAGCTGAAGGCATAATATATTAGAATTATAAAAAAAAAAATCAGTTTAGGGACTAGGAAGATGGTTAAGAGCTGAAAGGTTTATGTGAGGGAGTTTCGAGCTTGAGCTCCTGAGCAGACAGTAGCACCTGAGCACCACCAAAATCGTCATCTTCATCATCCAGTTTCTGGAAAATATCAGCTGACACCTTTTTTACAAAACAGCTTTGAAAATGTCATAGTTAAGATGTTCCTGTGTGTGCATGTTGTATATGTGAATACCTTAATTTTTTGTATATATTGGACTTAGCAATATATTGGACTTAGCAGTGCTCAGGGTTACTCCTGTCTCTGTACTCAGGAATCACTCCTAGCAGTCTCAGGGAACAATATAGGATGCCAAGAATTGAACCCATGCACCTGCGGCCTATAAGGCAAATGCCCTACCTGCTGTCCAGCAAGCTTTCATTTTTTTCCCCTCACTCCTTTCCCCTCAAAGTTTCATTTTTTTTTATTTTTTGGTTTTTCGGGCCACACCCATTTGATGCTCAGGGGTTACTCCTGGCTAAGTGCTCAGAAATTGTCCCTGGCTTGGGGGGACCATATGGGACGCCGGGAGATTGAACCGCGGTCCTTCCTTGTCCCTCAAACTTTCATTTTTT
>PVKC010004381.1:0-35780 GCA_004027635.1 Crocidura indochinensis | reverse complement strand
GGGCTAGATTTCTTAATGTACTGAGAACATACTTAGTATACAGAAGTCCTGGGTAGCATGCCCCACATTTCATATGTCTCTCGAGCATCACCATTTTCTGTTTCTGAACACAGAACTGAAAATAAGCGCTGAACATTGTCAAGACAAAATGCATGCTGAACACTGTCAAGACAAAATGCATGACAATTCTATCATATCGCTACTGCTACTCTATCATTATATTTAGTAAGAATATAGATTCATTTCTACCTTTCATATGGTAGTTTGCTTGTAGTCAATTTTAAAGAATATATAAACAAATAATATCTGCCATAGTGGTAGAGAAATTATTTAGCTTGCTTTTACTTTAAATAATACTTTGTGCTGAACTTCTTCTTGGGTAATTAAACTTGCATTAAATATTTACAAGTGTTATATGCTATAACCTCTTTTAATATAGAGAAACCATTTTAATAAAAATGTTTAACAAAATATTGTTGAGCCTTATATAGTTAAGAACAAAATGTAAAATTACAGAGGGAGAGAAGACAACCTCAAAAAAAAAATGAGGAGGTTTACCCAGAGTGTACACAAATGTCTTGTGGGAATAAAATAACACATTTATTAAATTATATAAAAATTCAAGATTTATTATCTGTTTCAGAATATAATAAAAGAAATATAATTAAAGGTATTTATTTAAAGTTTAATAAACAAATAAATGAATCCATCAAATTATGACAAGAAAATACTATATCCATGACCTGAGAGATAAAATAAACTGATGTCAAATTATACAAAACTTTATAGTTATAATCACAAATTTTTAAATTTTAATTATAATATCCGGGGCATATCTAATACATGTTATTGTTTTCTACAGTAAAAATTTTTAAGCAAAGTTTAATCTTTTCTTCTGATGGAAGAGGAACTTTATTTTAATTTTCAAAGATATCATGTGTTTTCATAAAAGGACTAATGACTGGTATAAAAATATCAGCAGGTAATTATAGCATTACTATTTATTTTTATTTATATTTCAGCTTTTATCTTTTACACCAAGGATCATAATATAGAAGAGCAATGAAACTATATTATCTAAAGCATAGATGATGCTTTTTTCCACTGGTCCTGCTATTAGGTTATTAAAACTATCTACACTCTAGGGCAAGGTAGTTTAAATAGATAATTAGATCACACTCCCCCTGTCCTTTTTAATCAAATGCCCCCAGCAGGAAAGATACATTCAAATTTTGTGTGCATTATAAATTATAATATTCACTGTTAGATATGTTTAAATTACTTTTTTATTTTCATTTAACTTTTGCCAACCACTTACTGTGTGACCTTAGGCATCATAATTAACAATCCCAAACTCCATTTTTCTTTAGGCAAGTTATAAATAATTCTACTTATTTACAAGTGTTTGGTGCATTATGTTGGGTGGGCTCAATTCAGTGTCAAAGGTATGCATTTACCTGAAACCACATTCACCTTGGTTGAATATTGGAATTGAGGGACTAGATAGCATCATAATAAGGCCAGGAGGATCTTGTATTAATTTTATTAATAATGTCCTGGATTTAGAGTATAGTTTCAATGTTTATCATTGAATTCTTTTATTTTGAAAGAGGCAATTAAGCTCAATGAAGAAATGCAGATAGGAAAAAGAAGTATTGTAAGGATAAAATACAGTTAAATTTAGTTTAAAATAAAGTTTTTTTTTATTTTCATTATAAAAGCATAGATTACATAAAAGATGCTTTAAAGTGGGAAATAATTTTTTTAACCTTTGGAACATATGAGTTTTAATACTACGAAAATTATTTTTTGGTCTTTACACCTAGTGGTTTTCAGGATTTGCTTCTGGATCTGAACTCAAGAATCACACCTGTCAGGCTGCAGGTACAATATGGGATGCCATGGACCTTAACTGGGATTGCCACTGCATGGCAAAGTGCCTTACACACAAAACTATCTTTCCAGCATTCTCTCTCTTATCTCTCTCTCTGTATATATATATATATATATATATATATATATATATATATATATATACAGATATAGATATATAGATATAGATATCAATTTTTGTTTCCCAGAATCATTAATGATTCTCTCCTAAATGAGATATTTTGTGACTTGTTTTTTGATAGAAAAAAATGATAAACACCTCTGAGTATAATTATAAACTCTTAGTATCTATGTAAACAAAGATGACTTGAAATATAATCACCTATTATTTTAGAGCAAGTTGCTACACATATTTATATTTATTCCTCCTAGAGATAGCCATTTCTTTATCATGTGACATATGGGAAAACCATTTCCCTTAATAAATTAATATTTGAAAGAATAAAACATAGTCAGTAGATCGTTGACTTAAAGCAAACTTATAAAAAAGGTAGGTAGATTTAGTTGTCACCATTAATTTAAGAGTATGTGCCTCTCTAATTCTTCAGTGCTCACAGTGGTTATTTGCTAACTTATAGCTACAGAAAGCTTTTTTAGCTTGGCAAATATCACTATTCTTAGAATTTTAAAGAAAGATGTCACTCAATATTGTCATTTTAGTTCTCAGGAATAAATTCTTTAGTAACTTGTATCTGATTCATACTCCCTCTCATTCTCATTTGCATACTTACTTTAATTTTAAATTCCAACGCAAAGCTATGTTACATCAATATTTAGAGTGCAGTCAATTGGTGATGGCCATAATTCAATCTTAAGTTGGGAATATATGGAATTTGATAGAGACCAATTAAGATCAATGTCAACACATGGCTTTTCAAAAAATGACATGGTAAATCCTTGTCAGAAAAATCAGCAATTCTTTCTATTTATCACCGAGAGACAGGTACTTTCTTTAAGCTGTGTTGGTTATGAATGTAATAATGTGTTTTCTAGTGCTGTTTTCAGTTAAATTTTAGTCAATGACAAGGAGATAGCTAGACACAATTTACTTATTCTTGAGTTTTATGAAGAACTGAAAATGTCTTTATTCTAGATTCATTTGAACCCACGCAGACATAATATATGTTTTAAAAATAAGGTCTAACTAATTTTAATCATGTTTATTAACTTAATTATAAGAAAGCAATAAAATATCAAAACAAACCAAGATGAATGGAAGTTTATGTAGCAGGTAAATTGATGAATATTTTATATTAGTGCAAAATAAAAATAGTTATAGAATTAAAAAATGGAAATATATATTTCTGAAAATTTATTAAGGTAACCAACTCCATTTCACTAGGAATCTTTTTCGATATTCAATTCAATATTCATGTAGCATACCTGTATCCTCTCTCCTTTTATAATTCACTTCTAAACTTCCAAGAATTGGAGCAGTAAAAAATGAAATATGTGAAATGCACAGAGAAATAAGAGGTGCAAAAGGGTAAAGAAATTAAATCATTTTAATGCTTATTCCAATTTTAAAGCTAGATGAAATTGCCTCTCTGAACTTTCTATTTTTACAATTTGCCTTTCCTATTATACAAGCTAAAGTTTTAATAGAATTAAAAATATTTTCATTGAATTTAGTATTTTTCATATTTCTCTCATAGTTCTCAACTTTTATTCAACAATTTATATTTAACTTTAATCTTTTGAAGTTTTTTATACTTCAGAGTAATTATAGTTTAGTTAGGTATGTAACAATATCAGTATGCTACTAGTATTTATCCAATGTATGTATTGATATAAAAATATGAAATCACATTTTTAATTGTTAAAAACTATGCATTTATTTCTGGAAAAGCAAGAGGTTTACTGTTTGATATTTGCCACAGGAGCATACAATGTCAAAACTCGATTTTCTCTCAAGCAAAAATGCATCCATATTAATATACTTAATTGTATTCATTTTAAATGTATTTAACTATAAAAAATAAATAAAAATATTTTTGATATTAACAAGATGTTATTGTTTCAAAAGCATCACAAAAGTATCTTAAAGATTTAAACTTATTTATTTTGTTTTCTTAAAATTATTCTGAATGTGAGGATAACAATGAATAAAAACACATGTGTATTAAAAATTTTGTCTGTTAAATATAAAAAAATTATATAATATAGGTACAATTCTTTTTGTTTATTCAAAAATGCTTTTTACCAAATGGAAACAAAATCTGATTATGGTATGTGTGAACTAAGTTTTTAATTTTTAAAGAATTACTATAGTAAATTGTTTATTTAACTGTGTAAAAATGATGACAGCATAGCTTCTACATGCATTAATTTCAGTCTTTCTCTAAACATGTTTGTAACAGAATATCAAATTTTATATAAAACCACACTTAAAATTAGCACTTTTTATTTTATAAAAGTAAATTGCAAATAATATATGACATAAATATTATATTGACCACAGTTAGTCTATATGTATAAGGCATGCACTATAAGGCATATATTAAACCTTCCATAGGTTTTATTTAATTTTTTAAATTTTTATTAGAAAATTTGTAGACAACTTTACATGAACTATGTTTGTTCATTTAAGGGTAAAGATTACAGGGGGCCAGAGTGGTAGAACAGTGGGGAAGGCATTTATTTAGCAAGCAACCAACCCAGGTTTGATCATCAGCATCACTTATGATCCCCCAAGCTTATTAGCAGTGATTACTGAACACAAAGTCAAGAGTAACCACTGAGCAACACAAGTTGCCCCCCCAAAAAAAATGAGTAATGATCATTTTGATTTGAGAAACATTTCTGAAAACTAAAATTCAATGTAAGCCAAACTGATACTGCTATTACCTAATTTATTTTAATCTGTGACATTCATATTGTGTAAATAATGTAGAGTATATGTCTTTAGTTAAGAGTTCATCCGATTTTTGCAATGTATGTATACTGGGAATAACAGACTATGTGTTTGACTATTTTAAAGTGTCTATTACAATGATCAAATGTAAAAAAAATCTTTATATTATATTTTTAAATTCTTATAAGAACAAAAATTCAAAACAATCGTTTCATATTTCTTTGTTTCACAAATATAAATATGCCTTGAATAACAAGTATATGTGCTGACACAGATATAATCAATGTCCAGATAAAGCTCTACAGAGATACTCATTGAATGCAAATGCTATGTCTGCAGTAGGCCAAATAAAATGACTCAACATATTATTTAATTAGATGTAAACCAACCCATGAAAAATTATGGGTACACAGGCTTACAATTGAAAGCTGGCAGTCTCAAGAGGAAAACAGTGCCATTTTGTCACCCTGCCTAAGCCACTGCAATTGCACCCATCACCCACAATCATCACTTTATCAATAATGCTGATTCACTGTTCATTTACAGCTCTCTGCAGAAATCATTCTTACCAAAACTCAAAATATACCAGTATCTGACATCATCAGGACTTTTTTTGGAGGAATAAAATAGGATACCTCTTAACTTATGAATATGGAAGTTAAAATAATAACTATTTTTCTCTGCCAATGTATCAGACAATACAACCATATCCATGTATGATTTCAAAGGACCCAAATATTATGTTATGATAACTATTATGTAATCCTCTCTTTTCATGTGAATAATGTATTGCCTATAGTTTGAGCTTAATATTAGTATTAGATTCTTACATTCACTCCTAAGTCCTAAGCATAATTTAGAAAATTTAAGATTTTTTGATAATGGTTTAGGAAACATGGCTGTTCTCTGCATCCACTATAACAATGGAAATGACACATAACTCCTTAACTATAGAGAATGTGGCATTTTTGTGATTCATTTTTCTTTCTTTTCCCATCAATTTAGAAAATCTATGTATTTTGCTGAACTTTGGTAGGCTGCGATTTTAACCATTTCTACCTCCCAGAGAGGGGAAGTTTATAATCCTAAATTTTATCATTTATGTTTAGTAGTACATAATTAGCAGATACTATATTTAGTTAAATGCTAAACAACAATTTATATGTATCTTAATTAGTTGGACAAATATAGCCTAATAGAACGTTCATCCAAATAAAACCTTGTATTTTGATTAAGTTGGTTTATTAGAAATTGACTAAAAGCTGATATCTTTTTTTTTTTTTTGGTTTTTGGGCCACACCCAGTGACGCTCAGGGGTTACTCCTGGCTATTTGCTCAGAGTCGCTCCTGGCAGGCACGAGGGACCATATGGGGAACCGGGGGATCAAACTACGGTCCGTCCTAGGTAAGCGCAGGCAAGGCAGGCACCTTACCTGCAGCGTCATCGCCCGGCCCCAAAGCTGATATCTTGTATCAACAAAAGAATAAATACATCAAGGTAACAACATGATATTAAGTTATAAAACAAGATGTCTATTAAATCATAAATATTATGGAGAAAAAATAAATAATATTTATTTTAAAATAATTTTTAATAAATGAATAATAAATAAACATGTATTGAATGATTACTATGAGTTTCCTATGTGACACCTTATAAAAGATAAAAAGTAAAGGAGAATAAAATATTAGAGGTTGCTATAATTAAGGAGGAGAATAGGCTGGAGTGATAGCACAGTGAATACGGTATTTGCATTCAAGAAGTCAACCCGGGTTTTATTCCTAGCACCCCATCTGGTACCTCAAACCTTTCAGGAGTAATATTTGAGGGAAGATCCAGGAGTAAACCCTGAATGTGGCTGACTCCCCCCAAACAAAGGAAAATAAAGAGAATTTAATAAATAGAAACAGTATGTCAATAAATTTTATTGTATTATTGATTTTTCAAACATCTAGAATATTCACAAAATAGTTAAATACAAATAAAACATTGAACTACAACACTTAACACAGTAAAAAGAAATATATAAATAGTGGACAGAAGTAATAGTTGTAGGGTTTATGTTTTTATTTCGGAATTTGGGCATTCTTTATACAATGCATTTAATTTTACTGTGAATTTGGGCAGAAGTGATAATAACGTTGATAAAGTTCTTGCCTTGAACGTGATGGTTTTGATGATCTCCAGAGCATACCAAGATTAACTCCTAATTTCAGGGTTAGGAGATACCACTGAGCAATGCCAGGTATGACCCAAACACAAACCAGAGAATTATAATTTTGCTAAGTATAAAAATTGCTCAAAAAGCTTAGTAATGAAACTAAGCGAGCTAAAATAATTTTTCTCTGGTCAAAATTTCAAATAGAATTTATTATAAAGATATACATACAAATTACATATGTCTATTATAGGATACAAAAATATCCTAATGCCTATCTGAAGGACAAAACCAACAGCTCAAGTTCAAAAAATGTGTCCACTGCATATGCCATTATGCTCACTGTAGAGTGTTTTTGGTAGCTGAGATATGAAAATAATTGAAGTTCTGGATGACAAATGAGTAAATTAAGAAGATATGGTAGATAGCAAAAGAATATAGCAAAAAGAAGCATCCCTTTAATAGCATTTTTGAACTTATTAATTCATGCTATGTTAAACAAGATGTGCAGAAATATAAACATTATAAGGTACTACTCATGTTCATGATATAAAGAAATATTTGTTCTGTTTGCAAAAATGTGATTACCAATGTGAGGGGTGGAATGTTATCAAACAGGACAAAGTTCTATGAACACTGGTAGTTAAATACTGAGGGTATTATGCTTCTAAAAGGAGTTTAAAGTTGTATTCCTAAATCATTAACTATTTTGTTAAAAAATACTTCCTAAATAAAAAGAAGAAAAAACACACTTCATGAAATTTGTTTTCCCAAAATGCAGTTAATAGCATTCACTTACTTTAAAATTCAATGCTAATATTTCAGTACTAAATTGTGCTTTACTAAAGTATCTTTTGAAGTCATGCATTGATACTTCTATCCTTTAGTAAAATAAATCTAATATTTTTCTATGGATTAAAACCTTATAGGAAAAATGTTTTAGTTTGCTCTTAAGCCTATTATTAAGTATCAAAATTTTAATTTACAAATATAAGTTGACTAGTTTAGGTATATGTGCTGACGAAGTGAGCACAAGTTGACTAATTAGTTTTTAGAGAAAAACAACATAATTCAATTGTCCCAACTACCTTTAGCATCTCATTCTAATTTGCAAGAGTCATAATAAATCTACTATTTTATTCTAAGTATTATCACACATTTAGTATATTTTGGCTGCTCTAATATCATAAAACTATCTGATGGGCTTATAATAACAGACATTTATTTATTGGTGGTGTTAGGCAGCACCCTGAGATGCTCATGGCTTACTCCTGGCTCTGTGCTCTTTTGATGAATTTGGAGACCTATAGAACTCTGAATTCAAACATGAACCAACAGCATGTAAGGCAAATGCCTTACACATTGTACTACCATCCAGAATTTTTTTTTTACAATCTTAAAGATACAGATTGAGTTCAATGCTAGAAGAGTCTGGTGAGGGCTATGTATTAGATTATAAACTTCTTATGTATATACATGGTAAAAGAAGAGAGGCTGATTTCTAGAGCTATTTTTATTAGATTAACCACATTCTAATATATGATACTTTCAATCCATAATGATTTGCAAAAAAAAATTCACCTGTAATTTCATCACTGTCTACTAAAATTTAAATGTAAGCATTTTGAATAGAGAACAAAAGCATTCAACATAGATTTCCCAATGCAACTTTCCAGAGAATGCCAACATAGTTGTTGTGTCTCATTATGCTCAAATTCCACAATCCTGTTTTAAGATAGTGCTTTTTTCTGTTCTTAGAATTTACTAGTTTCTCAAAGAAAACGAGCTTAGTTTATTTGGGGAATTATTTCTTTGAACTAGAAATAATAACCTATCCAACAAATAGTAAAAAGTGATGAGAGTCCACTGTTGGTGGGAATGCCCCCTAGTCCAACACCTATGGAGAACAGTCTGGAGAGTGCTCAAGGAACTCAGAATTGAGATGTCATTTGACCCAGCAATTGCTCTCCTAGGTATCTACACCCAAATCGGAAGGACATTGATCCAAAAGTATGTGTGCACCCCACTATTTATCACAGCACTCAGTATAATAGCCAAATCTTGAAACCAACCTCGATGTTCAACAACAGATTAGTGGATCATTAAGATGTGGTATCTATACACAATGGAATATTACATGGCAGTCAGAAATGATACAATCATAGACTTTGTAGCAACGTGGATGGACCTAGAACATATTATGTTAAAGAAAGCAAGCCAGAAGATGGAAGATAAACACAGAATGATAGCACTTTTCTGAAGTAGGTAGAATATACACCAGATATACAACCAATACCCTGCAATTAAATAACAGGGTGTAAAGGATAGAAACCTCAAACACTATAATAATCACTATATACTATGGAATAGAGCCCAAAAACAAAGGGAAGAGAAACAACACAAAGCCTGACTACACATTATATCATAAAGAAACCAGCAACAGTAGAAACAGCAGAATAGAGAACAGGTATGTAATCATCGTTTTACTACAAAGGCCCATAATAATTTACTAGGCATCTTATACAGGATTAAAGGTAAAGATTATGATGGAAAATTACTGAGTCCAACAGAAGCATTTCAAAACATTATCTTTGAATTCCTTAACCTTACCACATTTAAAATAACCTCTCAGTTTTTTCTGTCCATAGGGGTTCCTAGAGAGAAAGGGTGAACATACTATGGTGGTACCTCAGGTCTCAGTCACATGAGGCACCATACTCAGCTTGAATCATGAAGATGGCTGGATAAAATTCTTTAATATACCCTTTATCTCTATATTATGCCTTCTTTTAGGACCTGAAGCATATGACCAGACAGATCACCAAAGTAACAACTGTGACCAAAAGATTTTTACTACAGAGCCTAGGCATTGAACACGTTCAAGCAAACTAACAGTCCCTTGCTCTTGTATCCTCTGTTCTCATTACTTTGTATTTTTGTTGTTGTTGTTGTTTGATTGGTGATTTGTTTTGTTTTTTCTTCTCTCACTTTTTGTCTCTCTCTTCTTCCATCTTCTCCTCCTCATTATCATCAATTCAATCTATGTCAAATAAAAAACACACGGTTACCTCCTCTATAGGAAAGGAGAGCTGACTTATAGAGTGCTGTGGACAATACTGCAAAGGATGAACACCTATACAGATAGACCTCACTAACACAGTGGTTAGTACTCTAGAAACGAAACCTATACATATCCAAAAGTTGATCTTTTAGTTTCCTTTGCTTACAAGTACGATACTTACCTATCTTTCTGTACTCAGAGCACCTCTTGCCATTCCCCACCTCTGTACATTAATATACATCTAAGCTTACTTTTATATGTTTATATGTGGGCAGGAATGTTGCCGACGGCCAGCGTCTTTAGACAGCTTCTTCTTCGTGGATTTCGAGAACTTTCCATGGGAGAGAGTGGAATACGAGTAGGCTGAAGAAATGGAAATATTATTATAGAAAAATGAATTACTACACACAATGTATGGGGGCCTGCGTCTATGGAGACGAGGACAAATTTATTGAGTCTGCTGATAGACTTATAAAGTGAACTCTAGAATGCAGAGTAATTTTCTTGGGGGATCAAAGAAAATGGGATCTGGTTGGAGGAGCACAATGGAAAAAGCTAGCCAAAATCTACATATTAAAGAACAAGATACTGAGGGTGAAAAGGAGTTTGTTGTGGGTTGGTTTGTTTTGGGTAGAGCAGAGGGAGCTAGGTACTTTTCAGAGAAATGGGAAATTCTTTGAGTAAGCAGAATAGTAATTATCAGGGAAGAGAGAAAATGTTTTAGAGTTTTGTGGAAAAACTGAAAATTGCTTTCGTCCTGAGCTGAGTTTTGGGAAAAGCAGGATCTTGGCGTCAGGGTGGCGCAGATCAGAGAGACTGGTCAGTGAAGGAACTTTTGGCGGGAGTTTTGATACTGTCTTCCTTTGTTAGAAGGAGAAAATAATGAGGCCTGATTTCTAATGGTCAAAAATAAATAGAGATATAGTCACAACCACATTAGAATTAAAATGCCAAACAATCCACGCAAAAGGTCAACTTATTGACTTCTCTTAGGCAGGCCTTTTTGGCAAAATTCCTATTTTTCAGGAGCGCACTTCCTAGAAAGCTTGATGAGCACTTCTGGTTTTGTGCCCTCCTGAGTGGGATGTGATACAGGAGCACACAGAGAGGAATCCTCCGTAAGGGACAAACATAAACCACAAACAACCCATACATATACCCCATATAACCTATCCCATACATTATTCCCTCCACCTCCTCCAGAATTCCGACTATCTCTTCACCCCTCAATCCCACGCTCAATATCCCAAACACATTGTAACTTTTCACCCTCAGTTCTTAATCCATTAGACATCAAAACCAACCTCCTATCCCAAAGAACCAGTACCGACTACCCAAGTGAAGAGACACCCACTCAAGCTCTCATCTCGTTCCTGGCAAGAAAATACAAACAAAACCCCGACTGACTCATTCAGTGTGGCCCTCCTAATCACCTCTCCCTAATGGTGACTGTGGCTTGATACCGGAGCTAGCTCCAAAGGACCACCACTGCAAGGCTCTACCCAAGATCTCCCTGCCTGGACCACACACCTCACAAGGAAATCTAAAATGACAATGGGGAAGCCTATACTTTCATCATAAGTATAGACCTATATAACACTACCTCTTACCCTGTTTCTCCCCAAATATAAAATAATCTCTTGTTTCACTTCCTCCCTTTTTGTTTTCCTTTTTCTTCTTTTATTTTTTATTCTTGTATTTGTTTTGTTTTGTTTTATTTTTATTTGATTTGTTTTTGCTTCTTTTGAGTAACTCCAGTCAGCACTCAGAGGGTGCTCCTGGCTCTATGCTCTGAAATCACTCCTGGTGGGCATGAGAAGCTATGTGGAATGCCGAGATTTGAGCCACCATCCTTCTGCAGGAATGTCAGAGCCTTATTTCCATGCTATCTCTCCTGGACCCATTTTATTCCTTTAATAATGTCTTTTATTTAGTCTTTAAAAAAAAACGAAACTTTTTTTTTCTTTAGATATGTGTGAAGATATATATTTTTAATTGTTGGCATGTCTGTTTTCTTCTCTCTTCACCCCCAAAAACCCAACAGCAATATAATGAAGCACCACTTCTTCCTGCAAAGACATATTAAACAAAGGGGAAATTTTACATGTAAAAACAGGCTCTTATCTACTAGGGATAAGGACTCACACTTTTTTACAACACAGGGATATCTCCCACCCTGCACATATGTCATGTGGAACCAACTTAGATTCCAGGGAACTAGACACCGACAGTCCAGCCTTGACTCCTGGATCCCAGACATAGAAATGACAGAGTTCTCCACAACAGCTCCAGAAACCAAATCCCCTCCAGGGCATTCATAATACTGCTCTGATGCCAACATGTGCCAGTTCTAAATTTATAACCTGACAAGGACGAAATGGGAATAACTTGATCTAAGAGTAAGTTGTTCTTCCTCATCATCCAACAATAAGACAAAATCAGAAAACATGTCACCCTTTGACCTGAGCAAAAGTCAAGATCACTATATACAGATGACTAGTTGTTACAACCAGGACTTGACAGTACGCTTCCCAGAACCAACAACAATAACAATAGTAACGAAAAGCTCTATTCTAGCTTTTGGTCTACGGTCTGCTCAACAAACAAGATCTCCAACTCCAGAGGTCTGACTGAGACAACTGAGACTGAAGGGGTCTTCCAGAAACAGAATGAAAGACTTTATCCCAGGCTTCATCCTAAGAGCAACATAATGTCCAAGACCACAGCTACAGAAGATGGATTAAAACAACACTGAAGAAGCAGAACTCCTAGAACCACAAAGAAAGACTCCATCATAAGCTCCATTCCTTGAGCTGCATAGTCACCAAGATCTCTAGATACAAGGTCTGATTTTACCATCCAATACGAAGCAGAAGTCTTTCATACACTACAAAAGCACCTAGAGGAGATTAAATGATAATGCAAGGAGTCTACAGTTAATCCCATGACAGTATATTTCAGTGGTGGAGAAACCCTATAACTCCTAGGCCAAGGGAATTCCCTCTAATATCCTCAATACTTAATGTGCCTATGCAGGGGGGAAAAGAAAAAAAACACAAAATAATCATCTTTCCACACATTTACTTCTTGATTGATCAATTTTTTGGACTTCTTTATTTTGGTGTAGATATTGAGGTTGAAATCTCCAATTTTATTTTATTTTATTTCATTTAATCTTATCTTTCTCTTTCTTTTTGCACTCTGGCATGATTTGATTTCAGAACCAAGACTATTGTGTGATGCTTGTCTTTATTGCTATAGTGCTCACTGGATATTTAATTTGATATTTTTTTTCTGTATTGTTGTGGTGTTTCAATTATCTTTTTTTTAAATATGGAACACTTCACGAATTTGCGTGTCAATTATCTTTTTCATGAATTCTCTCAAACTGATGTTGAAAGCCCCTAGAACAGGGATCTGAAATGCGCCTGTGGGCCATTTGTGGCCCTCAGTACAACATTTTGTGGCCCACATACAGTCTTCAAATATCGCAGTATTCGTGATTATTCACTTATCAAATAATAGCAAAAAAATCGCATTAGTAAAAAAAAAATCTCATTAAACATTTGCATACCCAGAACAGTTCTGTTAGGGTTATGCAAATGTGTAATGCGATTTTTTTCTTACTAAAGCTTTTTTTATTGCAAATATTTGGTAAGCGGATTCCCTTATGTGGCCCTGCCTCACCCCAACTTTGCCTCCTGCCGGCCCAAGGTAAATTGAGTTTGAGACCCCTGCCCTAGAAGGTATCCACCCATTTTCAAAGTATTTGACTTCTGGGCCCTGGGAAATAGCATGGAGGTAAGGCGTTTACCTTTCATGCAAAAGGTCATCTGTTCGAATCCCGGTGCCCCATATGGTCCCCCGTGCCTGCCAGGAGCAATTTCTGAGCATGGAGCCAGGAGTAACCCCTGAGCACTGCCGGGAGTGACCCAAAAAGCCAAAAAAGTATTTGACTTCTTTTTTTATTTATTTATTTTTTATTTTTTCTTATTTTGTACCCCATTCTATTGCTTTTCTTTCCTTCAAACAAAACCCCATAACTCGATTTATCTAGCTTCACTTCTTAAATAAAGGGGGAAACAAGGGAAGGTACCAGGACCAAACAGATATATGGCCACTAATAGTAAGCTAGACAAAGAGGGGTTCACCTACTCTAGCAGCCTGGGGGTGATGGTGGGGTATATGGATTGCAGAAAGGGAACTGAAATGGGGGATGACAAATTTGGTGATGGGTATTCCCCTGATTCAATCTTAATATGTACCTAAAATACTACTGTGAAAGATATGTAAGCCATTATGATCACAATAAAAATAAAAATAAAAGTGATGAGAGGCTGAGAGGCTAAAAAAAGTGAATTATCAAATTGCCCATTCATTGTAATGCTCAAGTAAGATTATACTTAATCACGAAGACTGAGGAGTAATTTAGATGGTGTTGAGAATTGACTTCTCAATAGGACTGGTACATAAAATAGAGATAAATATGAACTTCCTATAAAATCAATTTGGTATAAAGACATAATTTGTCATCTAATTGTTTACTTAAAAAGTATTTATTTTGGGGGCCGGGCAGTGGCGCTGAAGGTAAGGTGCCTGCCTTGCCTGCGCTAACCTAGGACTGACCGCGGTTCGATCCCCCGGTTCCCCATATGGTCCCCCGTGCCTGCCAGGAGCGACTTCTGAGTGAATAGCCAGGAGTAATCCCTGAGCGTCACTGGGTGTGGCCCAAAAAAACCAAAAAAAAAAAAAAAAAAAAAAAAAAAAAATAAAAGTATTCATTTTAATCTAAATGTGATATTTTTATTTTTAAAAAATAATAAAGTTGTAAGGAATAAAAATATATTTATATTTCAGTTTTTCTCCTCAGTTGATCAGTTTCTACAGATACATTTTAAGTTCTGAATTTCAAGGTTTATGGTTTAGAATAATAACCATGTTCTCAGAAACATTGCAAGAGGTAAATCACATTATAAAAATCAAGAATTGAGACAAAGCACAATCAAGTTATACTTGCATGCATTTACACAGGCATTCTCATAATAACTGCAGAGGACATTTAGCATGTAAGAGTAGGCACAAGAATTGATCATATCACAGTTCAGTTCCAAATATTTTATTGCAAACAGCATACTTACAAAGATAAGGTTTGCAATAGGCACTTTTTTTCTATTTGAGTCACAGTTCTGTCTAGTTGAGTTTAGTAGAGTTGAGTCATGATTGAGTAGCTTACTTATGTAATATGTTCTCAGAGAAAAACTACAATTTTAAAACTTTATCAATGAATTTATTCTAATAAAGCAGTTTTCAGTTTTTTGAAGAGTCTCTTTCAGATCCTGATTATAATAGTGGCTTTGTAAATTAATAATAATAATCTGTCAATACTGAGATTATAGATAATTATATCAGAGATGTGTTTCTTGCTACTTTGATTAGAAATATTTTTACTATGATACAAGGTTTCATGAGAAAGGTCCTGAGTTGCCAATTGGTGATTTTTGGATTAATTTTGAAAAAAATGCCTTACTGAATCTTGAGTCTAATGCAGCAGCCTTAATCATGAAAACCAAGCCCACCCATTTTTTAAATGTTAGGATATTATAATTGTAAGTATTACAGAAATTCTCTAATAGCATCCATACATTTTCAAGGCTAAAACCATCTTTATTCAATTGCCAAGAAAATTCTACCCACCACACCATGTCAGGTAAAGAAAATGAAGTGCTGCTTTTTTGAGGAAATTTATAAGATTAATACATATTATATTTGTTCACATAGACACAAAGAATCTTTCAAAATTTTTTTACCCCAAATATCCTTTCCTGCTTTTATTACCTAAATATTCAATTTTGCAATATTGAGTCCATTTAGTAGAATCAGTTTGGAGAGTTAAATGTATATCAGTCATTCTTTAGAGAAAATACCAAGGTCATGGGAATTTTTCTTATAGTAAGAGACTTTCAGTGTACAATGATGCTGATAATCTTACTGGCAAAACTATATTAAATTAATAAAACCCCAATAATGACTTGTATTAAATTGTACTATGGTTTGTGTATGTACATAAACATAAATATATATGACCTATTCATATATATATATAATGGGCAGATAACCTTATAAATGATGTAGAGACTCTATATAAATGTTTCTCTTTGTCATTTATACATTTTGTGTATCTATGCTATTTATTTCATTTGCTGCTGTCATAACATTTTATTTTCATTAGCACGGTTAAAATGCAAAATTGGTAGTTTTTACAATTTAATCGCAATCTAATTTTAACATGAAAAAGAGTTTAGTATTACAGGGAAGGTCCTATAATACTTGACTGGAATATTATATCAAGAGTGATTCTGAAATAAAAATTGAAGAAAATGAAGGTAAATTTTATAGAATAATTGTGTCATAATTATTCATCTCTTTTTTTTTGTTTGTTTTTGTTTTTGTTTTTGGGTCACACCCAGCAGTGCTCAGGGGTTACTCCTGGCTCCATGCTCAGAAATTGCTCCTGGCAGGCACGGGGGACCATAAGGGGCACCGGGATTCGAACCGATGACCTTTTGCATGAAAGGCAAACACCTTACCTTCATGCTATCTCCCGGGCCCCTATTCATCGCTCTTATGTATTAAAAAACTATAAAAGACTTTCCTTGTGAAACATTTTAAAGAAATGCAACTAACACTTTAAATTCTATATAAGCATCATGCTTGAGACTGGGAATACACTATGTATCTAGAGACTTAGTAAGTGATGATGAGAGGGAAGAGGTGTAGAGTAATAATATGTCTTTCCAGAATACTGGCTAAAAGAAATGAGGGGCAGAAAAGGCTTTGAATTAAGAACTTAAATATTTTATTCTTTGAGAAAGACAACGGTTTATAAAATATCATTTTGAATTCTTATACCAGTCTTATCTGTTTGATTCAATTTAGGCTAGGATTGTTAAATCATCAAAACTTGGAAGTTTCTGACAAGAACAAAGCTTTAGACATGGAATTTTAAGTATAAGATTATGGATTATAGATGATACTCAACTGCATTGAACTTAAAGTGTGAAATTCTGCACTGCCAATAAATTAGAGTTTATTAGATGATAAATTTCATATTCTACCCTGAACTTCTGAAAGCAAGTCTTCCTATTTCAAAATCTCTAGGGGGTTCTCCTGCACATTTTATTTCAGGA
Source organism: Crocidura indochinensis (assembly GCA_004027635.1). Classification (NCBI taxonomy): domain Eukaryota; kingdom Metazoa; phylum Chordata; class Mammalia; order Eulipotyphla; family Soricidae; genus Crocidura; species Crocidura indochinensis. The sequence continues at coordinate 18,626 of PVKC010004381.1, read as the reverse complement.
TATTTGTTCTGAGTTACAACTGCATTTTGCAATTTCTTGGTAGTCATTTAGCTTCTTGTTCGAAGACAATCTAGGGTTTGAATAGGTAGCACACCAGTATGGGAGTGGGACCTGCAAGCTGCTGACCTGAGATTGGTTCTTGGCATCCCAGATGGTCTGCTAAGCCTGCCAAGTGAAACGTCTGGGTGCAGAGCTAGAAGGAATTCTTGAACAATGAAGGCCTAGCTCCCAAATTTAAAAAGTAAAAATAAATAATTAAATAAAAGACTGTCTAGTCAGAAACATCTCAAAGCATGAAATTAATTATTTTCTTATAACGAATTACAATTTATCAATTATATCATATCAATTATAATTATTCAGCACTGTTACACATTCATAACCTCTCATAATTTATTTTTAAAAAGAATTTCATCATATTAAAATCAATGGATAATCTGTGAAGAAATAAAAAATGCTATCTCTCATAAATGCCAGCAGAAAATACAATGGATATGAGAATATTTTAATATTTGGTTGTCATAATTAAGCAATATAAAATGCATTGTTTCCAATTAAGTTTTAGCTATGAGAAAATAAGAACTATTTTCTTAGAAGCATGTTTCCTGTATTGCACAGGATATTTCTGCAATAAAAAGTATGCATATTTAACCGTATGTCATCTGACAGTTCTAAAATTATCTTCTCTAGGTCTTTCTAACCCCTAAAATTTTAGTTGTTGAATCCTCTACTTAAGTTTGAATAAAATCTATCTCCAAATCTCACACTAGGACAAAGGAAAAATATACTTTGTGTAGCACTCGAATTCACTTTCACTTGGTTCCTGAAAAATGACTTAAATTTGGATATCTCATTAAACATCATATTCTATATACAATATTTTTTCATCTTTAAGCATTCATTCTGAGAATAAAACTCCCAGTCCATAATTCATACTGAAACAAATAAATTATTTACTTTAATTTGTCTCACATAGGCTTATTGGTGATAGATATAGCTAGGAACTTTTTCTAGCAGACATAGGTGTTGAACTGACAGTTCAGTGCTTCGGGCATGGCAAGGTTGTGATCCAACAGACTACACTTAGCAGTGCCTGGGGGTGGGGGGTCTATGAGGTTCAGGAGATCAAAATCAGAACTTCACGTATGTTCTTACAATTTGAACTACATTCTCAGTTCCTTAATTTATTTCTTATTTAAAACTTTTTTCGAACTTCGCATCAATCATATGTCGATTCAATAAGAGGCAACTAACTGAACTTTTTATTTGATTTCTTCAAAGTCTTGTCAAACGTTCTCACTTCTTCTTATGAATACAGGTAGTCTACCGTTAGACATAAGTCAGGCTATCATATTGCCTGAAACCAAATATCTCTAAAGGGCTATCCAAAACCAGTTTTAGCTACTTTTAATTTATCACAGTGAAAAGCACCAAGATTCATTTTGTGAAGTGTCATTTTGATAATATCGCTTATTACCAGACCCTGAAGTTCATGAGGCCATTCTCTGAAGCAAGGGAGTGTAACTTTGATGTGTAATAAGCTCTGCAAATTGTATCTACTTTACTAACATGCCTTCTTTGTTAGAGTGTAATCTAGGAAGATCTTTAGGTCAACTAATGATCAGCAAAAGCCATTAGTCAATTATTAAGCTCATCCTGTGAAATTCTTAGAAAATTATCCTCATAAAGCTTTGCAAACAGTGATAAAAATGTCTTTGCCAAGAAAAGTATTGCCCATTCCAAATTTATTTCTTAAAAGTATAAATATATGGAACTATGGTAGTGCATTAATTTATTGTTCTGTGAATCTCATAAAGAGAAAGATGATTCTGTTACTAATAATAAATTACTTTGTCGTACAGTAAAAGTATTTTATTATTGGGAATATTCTAATATTAGCAAATTTTAATTTGATGTACAAAGCTAAGATATTTGATAGGGAATTATTTGTAACAGCATTGCCTCAGATAATATTTCCTTTAATATTGATTCTAATTGCCATAATTACATATTTTACTTGATAATTCAGAGATACATGCACAGAAGCAGATTATATTCTCAGAAACATAGCAGAGAGTGATTTCATATGTTTGCCAGACATAAAAGTGAACTGGGTAATACACTTTTTTTTGAAATTTTTAATGTAGCTATATAATTTCCCATAAAAATTCTTGCCCTTTATAATTAAACTTTGCAAAGATGTGTGCTTTTGCATTTTTATAACTTAACATCTCTATATGAATTCATGAATGCATGTACACATGCACAATTATATAAATATAAAATTATAGATTTATACAGATCAATATGCAGTCATAGTAAAAATAATGACAATTTAACATCAAACCTCACTGATGATACCTAGCATAATTTTAGCCCCACTCAAAGTGGACTTTATTGTTGGTTTATTTGGGGGGGTGATCACACCTGGCAGTGCTCAATTACTGGCTCTGTGCTCAGAAATTGTTCCTGACAGACTCAGGGAACCATATAGGATGGTGGAAACCAAACGGGAGCTCTTTTGGGGTTATAAGGCAAATGCCCTACCACTATGCCATCGCTCCAGCCCCTCAAAGGGGGCTTTTTTTAAAAATTTTATTAGTATTTTAATAAAAACAAGAAAGTAATAATAATGTCTATATTTAAAATCTTTTCCATCTTATTCCTTTATATCTGCCTTTAATATTTTTCTACCTGTTATTATAAGCAACCCATTTGTTACATTCAAAAGTATTTCTTCTTCTATTTTTTATAATTTTTATTTTGACCAAAGTGGATTATATATCTTTCACAGTAATATTTTAGGTACATATTAACATTGAACCAGTGGATTCCCATCACCAATGTTGTTCTCCCTCCCGCACCCTTCCCAGTTTGCATCTCATATCCCTCTCCCTTACCCCCAAGGCTGCTATTATAAGTGATCCCCTCTCTGTCTAGCTTGTTGTTGATTGGGTATCGATTCTTTTGTCATTGACTTTGGATTTGGTGTTAAAGTTCCATCACTTTTATCACTACTTAGTGACCATACAACTTCTTGGTCTTGGTACCCTCCATTATTTCCCCCTCAATTTGAGAGGTGGAACAAGATGGTTCAAGTTATATCATTCGTTTGAAGAGAAGAAAAAGCAATAAAATGAGGTACAAATCAAGCAAGCCTAAATCTTCTCTGTCTAGATCTGCACTAATAAAGTAATATATAATATAAAACACCACTGTACCTAACGGGAAGGTGACTTTCTTTACATATATTTAGTTTTCCCCTATATTTTGTTATTTGATATTGCATATTGTTATTTTAATAATCTAAGAAATCAAGAGCTATGAGCAATTGAGATAGTAATTTAATGTTACCCATTAAAATAAAATATTATTAAACAATGATAAAGAAACATAAAAAATGAAAACACATATACATTTTTCTGTGTTTCGGTACTCTGTATACATTATTAACTTTAATTCCTAAAATAAGCCCACTAAACTATCACATTAATATGAGTACTGAACTTCTTGGATGGGAATATTTTCTGAAATCCATATGCTTCATAAAGCCTAACTTAAGGTTTTTATGAAGGACACCAGAGCTTTCATTTAAAGCAGAAGTCCTCTGTCCCTAAGAATAAATTTTGCCAGGAACTCTGAATAAACTTTGAGTGCTTCCTGATAGTAGGCCAATCTCCTTGAGATCAACAGGTATTTCTTTTAGTTCATTTATGTTTCCTCTAATGATGCTTATTGAATGCAATTTTATTTTCATGTGAATTACAGTAATAATGTAGCTATTAGCTGTGGTATACAAGAATAAATTTAGAATTTCTCATTTTTGGTGGCTGTCAGCACTTTTGACATTTGAATCTCATGTTCTGCTTTCTGAATTAGAAAATCATTCTATAGAGCTGGAGCAGTGGCATGGAGCGGTAAGGTGTCTCTGCCTTGTAGGGGGTAGCCTAGGATGGACTGCAGTTTGAACCCCTGGGGTCCCATATGGATTCCCAAGACAGGAGTGATTTTTGAGCATTTACGCAGGGGACATTCCTGAGCATCACTGGGTGTGGCCAAAAAAGAAAAGAAAAGAAAATCCTTCTACCGTATATTGTGCAGGTATTTTTTTTTATCTCTTTGGGAGCTTCCAGCTGTGCACAGAGTAACGCCTGGCAAGGCACTAGGAATCACTACCAGCAGGCTTATGGGACCATATAGGATGCCGGGGATCAAATCTGATTTGACTGTATATAAGACCAATTCCCTGAATACAGAGTAAAATAAAAACGTCAGGATCCTCTCAGCTCTCTGGACCCTACAGCACAGATGAGTATGGTCCCACCCAGATGAACATAGTCAGAGAAATACCTCAACTTCTGCTCAGTGCTTGAGACCTCGAGGTGCAGATAAGTGTGGTTCAATGCAAACGGACAGAGAAAGAGCAATACAGCTCTCCTAGTCAATGAACCCCAGCATGGCACATAGAAAACACCAACTGTAAAAGTGATAATGGGGAACAACGAAGAATTTCCTCATGCTTAGAGAATGATTATGGTGGCTCTGATGACTTGGCAAATACCAATCTATTTCACTCTCAAATATGTACTTTAGAGAAGAAATATGCCCAAGTGTTCAAAGAACTCAAAAGATATGTAACACACTAAAAGAAATACAACTAAAACTTATGAAGATATTAGAGTAGAAATGAGAAAACTTCAAACAGAAATAATAGGACTAAAAAACTTGTTAAGAGAAATGAAAAACTCACTGGGAGTCCTGAGCAGCAGAATAACATCAGCCGAGAACAAAATCAGTGAGCTGGAAGATGAGCTGAATATCAACTCTATACAATAAAAGAGGTTGGAAAAGACTTTGAAATATATGATTATATGGTGGAAAAATTTCTCAAAGAATAAACAGATGGAAATGTAATTTTGGGATAAACTCAACAAAAACATCATAAGATTAATTGGAGTTCAGAGACCCAGGAGAAAATTCTCATAAAAAAGAAACAGGTATGGGCCCAAAGAAAAAGCACAACAGTAGGGCGTTTGCCTTGCAAGAGGACCCAGGACCAGCGGTGGTTCGAATCCTGGTATCCCATAACGGTTCCCCGTGCCTGCCAGGAGCAATTTCTGAACTCAGTCAGGAGTAATCCATGAGCGTTGTAGGGTGTGACCCACCTCCCAAAAAACCCTCCAAAAATCAACAGTAAATTGTCATAGAAGCCTCCTCCCCCATTGTAGGGGAATTGGGGAACACAGGTCTGGTAGCAACAGTGACACAACTATTAATTCAAACAAAATTGAAGAGAATAAGCAGGCTCAAGAAACTCCTGCCACAAGCTTTCCTGTATACTGGCAGATTGTCTAGTTGTGTAACTAAAACCACAACTGGTGAGAACTTGTTATTCCAATAATTGAGGATGTTATTGCAGAGAAGTTCCCAGAGCTATATAGTGAATACAACTATATCCAAAATGTCCAACTAGGTCCAAAATGTCCTTAAAAGTTCCAAAGAGAAGCACCTCGATGCACATATTAATCACGATGAATACTACAGATAGAGATACAATACTGGAGAGAGCAAAAAAAAAAAAAAAAAAAGACCTACATACAAAGAAGCATCCTTAAATTTACAGAGGACTTATTACAAACAATTCTCAAGACCTGAAGACAGTGGCTGGATATAGTGACAAAACTCAATGAAATAAAGACTTTGCCAAAAATGCGTCACCCAGTCAGACTTACATTCAGATTTGAAGGAAGGATACACAGCTTCACAGATAACTAACAGCTAAGAAACTTTACAACTCAAAAACAACTTTAAAAGAACTGAAGTGTCTATTTTAAGGAAAGGCATATCCAACAATCACGCCAAACCCCTCAAAAAGATTAAACCAATACCCTAGTTAAGAGATACAAAGTGGAAAAATGAATAAAAATAATTGAGTCCAGCTTTTTTCTGCCTACACGTAACACATCTCAATAGTCAGAACAAGCATTACAAACCACAGTGTCAAAAAGGAAAGGGAGAGATGGAGGAAGAGAGGGAGAAACAGAGAGAGAGAGAGAGAGAGAGAGAGAGAGAGAGAGAAAGAGAGAGACAGAGAGAGAGAGAGAGAGAGAGAGAGAAAAGCAAATTGCCTACCCTAGAGACAGGTGTGTGTGTGGAGGTAGGGGTTGGGAGAAAAAAGAGAGATATTTGTGGAAGAAGGGTGCACTGATGAAGAATATTATACATTGTATGACTAAAACCTAACAATGAACATTTTTCTTAAACCATGGTTCTTAAACAAAGCAATTAAAACAAGAGAAAAAGACCATTACACTACTCAATGCACAACTATTGCAACATTATTCTTCTTTCTTGAAAAGAATGTTGTCTGATTCATGAAAGATTTCATTAAAAAAAAGCATTAAAGTCCTCGAATCAAATATTTTGAATATCCATTGGAACACACAAACAGTAATAATATTCATCTCATTAAGAGAAGACCATAAACCATTTTGATATTTCTAACACTTTGACGTGCTTTTTTGTTTTTTCTCTTTATTTTAGTATTCATTCCTTTGTTCACAAAATTTACACATTTTTTCTCTTTTATAGACTTAGAGACTTAATGTAGACTAGAGTGAGAATGAGAAAATCCTACAATATAAGTTCTCCAGGACTTTGATATACTTCTGATATTTATAATAAATTGTTATTTTTTGAGGAAAATATCATGTCAGAGCCTTAGTTACAGAAGATGAATTTATAAGAACAAAGGTAAAGGGAACAATAGTACATGGCAACGTGCTTTAGAAGCTAAAATTTCTTGCTTTGTTATAGTTGTAACAATTTTTCACTGACATATGTATAGAATAATTGGAGAGTCAGGTAAATGATGAATTGTGAATGCCAGGACTTTTCACTGTTGGATAAAGAAATGACACATATGGCAAAAAGGTACACCATAATGAACGATTCATTAAAGAACTGTTTTGGATTCACTGGAAAGAATTTGTTTTCAATATGTTTTAACATAATATAATAATAGTTAAATACAAATATATATACACATATATTTTTCTTTTTAGCTTTAAATTTCTAAATAAATCAATATATTTTTAATTAATGTATTTTATACCATTCTTTGATATGGATTTTTTATTGCCCTCAAGCATAAAAATTAATTTTTTTGATTAGCTGTTTTATTTTGGGTGAGTGCAGAATTGATATTGACAGTAGTATAATAATGTAAAATTATTACTACATAAAGATATTTATGAATATCTAAGGCAGATAAAACAACCAAACTTATTGGATAAATGAATAATTGTAAGCATGGCACAGAAAAACTGTAAGTTGGAGCATTTACAACTGAATTCCTCATCATAGCAAGGCCATGATAAGTCTAAAACCAAAGGCAATGCCACTATTGGAATCAAGTCTGTTTTTATTATGATTCTTAATTAAATCAACATGAAACCATATTAATAAGACCATAAACACAATCATTAAGCTTGATAGAACAAAGGAGCACATAACACGCTTCAGGGATTTTAGTATAAAGTTTCTTCACTATCCTATTACAGTTTATATATTAAATCAAAATAGTATTTTTGTGGGTAAAATAAAATCACTACTAGGAGGATTTGTATAGATCTTCCTTTGGATAAAAGACATGTCCACCTCTTTTGATGTGGAAACACTGAATGTACATTCCCATCAATAATTTTTTCTCTCATGGATGTTTCTGTCTCTTTTGTTGAATTCAGATTTTCTATTAGTCTGTAGAAAGGCATTTGTTCTCATAGCTGAATGATATAATATTATCAGACAATGAATAAGAACTCTCAATGATGCACACCTGAACCAAATATCCTTTCATGCAATATAATTTCAAAGAAATAATAATCGCTACCAAATGGAAACAAAAACAAGTACCACTCTGATACACTGCAGCTAACATGAGTTTGCTCAGTATTGGAAAAGAATCAAAAGAGGACAAAATTTAACATATAGATATTTTAATATTCAAAGCTGGAATATTTGAGTAATAAAATTAAGTAGCAAAATATTACAAACTTTCAAACTCCCAAGTCACCAAACTGGTCTAGGTAATTAAGACTCTTAGCTAAAATATTCTGCCTTTTTTTGGACTAAGGTTGAACAGAAACTCCTCCCATATCCTCTAACTAGCCCACTAACCACAACAACCATTTAAATGGGCAGTCCTACAAAGCTCCAGAAAACACTTCCTCCAAATTTTATAGTATTTCCAATCCAGTAAAAGTATCACAAATTTGATTATCATGTTGCTCAAAAGCCCACCACACTGAATGACTAAACCAATAGCATCAAGTCAACCAGTTCAATAAATCCTCAAATAAAAACATTAAAAACACTTTTTATATAAAAGAATTGTCACAAATTTACTCTTATTGATCTGCTTTATGGTCATTTTTTTGCCATTTTGTTGTATCAAGCAATATAAAATAAATCTGCTAGTGTCTGCTAAGAGTAATAATTCCATAATTTGAATGGAAAATCGAGGACTTCAATGGAGGAAAGTGAAACTGGAAGTGGCAATGATGTTGGAACAACATATGCCTGAAATAACTGCAGTATCAATAACTTTGTTTTGATATTGATATCATGGTATTATAATAATATCAGAATCCCTAGATAACATTTTCTCCTCTAAATATTTATATGCAGTCAACACTATAATTTATATAAATGTATAATTATAATTTATAATATAAATTTTAATTATAATTTATATAAATTAAATAATAAATTGGAAGTACAAATCTTCCAGACACAAATTTTTCAAAGACTTTTATGTTCTTCTCTCAAAAACATAACTCCCATTTCTTATGGACATAACATATAGTTTTATTCTTCACAATTGCAAGCGGAAGGAGGAGTTAGTTTACAAAAAAAAGAATTCCAAACTACTTCATACAAGTCACCAAGAGCAATATAATACCTCAAATGATGATGTTAATATTTTCCCATGATCCTATGCGAAGGAATTTTATTTCATCCCTCTGATCTTCTTCAAAATAAACCACAACCATAGTTTTATCATGGAAAAACATATAGACAATTTAAAATAGTGAAACATCATAAAAATGTGAAGAAATGCTTCTCAAACTATTCAGTACTTCAAAATAAAAAATCTAAAGACATGTTACACTATTAAAGATCTAAGGAAAAATAACAGAAATAAATATAATGTGACGTTCCTATGGAAATCCAGAGAGTAAACATACCTTAGTGGGTGACTAAATAAATCTAAATTATGATGGAAAATAGAGTTCTTAGACTAATTTCACAAATATGTATCTCAAGCCTCACCATGCACTAAAAAATTCTCAGACAGAAGTATGTTTATTAGATAACTTAATTCAACTATGAGGCTATCCATAATATGGCATTTTCCATTTTTTGCAAATAATATTAGATCTCACAGACTAAAGGTACAACGTTATTAATAACCTGCTCTATCTCATTTTACCTGTACTTTGAACATACTGATTTTCTACAGTAAAGATTCAAGAATCCCTTTTTTGCTAGATCAGCTCACAGGCCTTAGAAAAATAGATGATAAAAAAAGCAGTATCAACTAAATAAGAGATATATAGAGCAAGGTATGGAAAAGGATCTCAGTTTCCATGCTATCTCTAAGTAAAGCATTTGTTTCAGTCTCTTTATATTCAGAAACACAGAAGCTTTGCAAAATATAGTCTGTTTAGTTTTTATGGGAGCTTTAATACATAGACATGATTGAATACATTAGTGGGTATGGGTAACTAAATCAAATGTGAATTCTTTCCTTTATCTTGAGAGTCAAATGGGAGAATTAGTAAAAGGAGTGCAATCAAAAGGCAATCACAATAAGTTTTTTATTCAACTAATTATTGGATTGTCTCCACAAGTAACCAGTTGTTATTCATAGATATATTGTATATGTTGTCTTGTTAACATAAAAGGTACCTTTATTTCTCATGTTTATCATAGGAAATTCCTCCAACAGTTTTCTTTAAAAGATCAAGTCTCAGTATGTATATCTTATTTCTAAACACAACACAGAAAGTATTATATAAGAGGTATGGCTTATGTGAGGTAGAAAACAAATATTTTGGATCTTAGGAATAGTTGTTTCGGGTGCCTGTCAAGTGGATTATGAGATGTGTGAAAATTTGAATTTAAATAATATTATTTATATAATGCAGATTCTAAGAGAAGAAAGACATCCATTGTATTTCTAAAATAAAAAAGAAATAGTAATATTTGGCATTCTCAGAAAGGTCAGGAGGGGGGCAGATTTCCCTTTCCCTTTCTCCATGAATCATAGTAGCCTTGCACCAAACACTATACCCACCAAAGGAAATGGTCCAACTGTGAGACTTTACCTTATCAAACTGCCAAACCACTAAATTTTCTTCAGATCTATACATCCTGGACAACACTACTTAGCACCTTAAAATTACATAGTAGTACCAGATCAGAAGTCTCACAGAAAATCTTCAAACAAGTGACATAGAAAGTTACCAAGATTGGTGAGCCTAAAGGGTGACAATGAAGGCCCAATTAGCAACAATTATAGTCTGGTAAATATTCAGACACTGACTTTAGCAATACCATGAAGAAGTAAAATAATTGTTCTAAATTGACTTGCTTAGATTTAAGTTTGATCATTCCAATTACCTTGGTATTTAATAAAGAGCTTGAAGTAAATTTGTTCTAAAGTTTGTATGTGGGAATTACATAAACTACTCTTAAATAAGTCACTATATTCATGGTCAAAGACCAAGACAACAGCTGAATATAAAGAATAACAGAGAATCTCTTCACTGTGAGTGTGCTCTGCTCAAGAGAACCAAGTGGGTATCTTAGCTAATCTTCTGTAACACATAGATAGAATCCTACATATTTTCTTAATTATAATTGCATGAAGTTGTGAAAATTATATACCTTTCCTCATCCACAGCATAGAATATAACATCAGGACAAATCTAAAGGAGGTTAAAAATAGAATATATTTATTATTATGCATTTGAGCTTATTTGACAAGGAGTCACCTACCTATTTATCAAATTCCCTTTTTATCTTTTCAATATCATAAGTATAGTAAATTTAATTTTATATAATACTCTGAATTGTCAATTATAGTGTATTATTTAATGTTCTATTTAATATTTTATATATGCTTATTTTTTTATTTTTATTTTTTTTGGTTTTTGGGTCACACCCGGCAGTGCTCAGGGGTTACTCCTGGCTCCATGCTCAGAAATTGCTCCTGGCAGGCACGGGGGACCATATGGGGCGCCAGGATTCGAACCGATGACCTTTTGCATGAAAGCCAAATGCCTTACCTCCATGCTATCTCCGGGCCCCTATTTTATATATGTTTATAAAACAGAAAGAATATTATATTTTGTGTTTATTTTCATCATTGGTCATTAATAGAGTCAAATATGTACATAGATTGCCTCTAATTTCCTACATAAATAAAGCAGAGTTATGCTTTCGGTAAGCTTATACTGAGACTAAATTGTTTTCAAAATTTTCCAGAAATAAGTTGAAATAGCCTTAGGCTATGTTTCTAAGTAAGCAGTGTTAGTTGTCCAGTTATATAATGGATGTCATTGAAATAAAAGTAGATCTCCCTTATCAGAAACAATTGTTCCTTTTTTATATCAAATATTACCCTTCATAATTCAGCGTGACTTTTAAAGTGATATTAAATTTTCAGCAGTTTGAACAAAGATCATCTGATTAAAGAAAGAAAAAAAATGCCTTTGGGTAATTAGGAATTCAAACAGGCATGCAATTACCTACAGAGCCGGCTAGCCCTTTCTTTTCTTCTTTTACCATACTTCATGGAAAAGTTCCCAAGATGCTTTAAGCTATTACCTTAGTTCTTGACTGGGTAAACTGGCATGTCAACTGGATTTAAAAATAAATCTTTCACACTCTCTTCTTTGACTTATATCTTCTTGTTTCTTAAGCATTTTTACTTTTCTGGTTGTTAATAATTCTTCAAAGTTAAAGCAGCTTGTCTTCATTGATTTCTTTCCCCATCTGATGCTCTTGCTGCTCTCCTGTGCTTTTTGGGTTGTTTCTCTGAACCACTGCAGCCTTAAGGTGATCAACTTGAAAGAAAGGGGAAATGAATGCTTGAATTTTCCACTAAATAAAAATGAATCTGGCTTTTCTTTTGTGCTGTGCCTGCCTTTTATTTTCCATTGGGTTTTATTTCTTTTCTTGGTCTTTGCATTCTTTTTACAGGTTTTAGTTTAGTTTTCTTTTCTTTTTTTTCCTTCTCCTCCTATGTTTTATCTGTTCCAATTGCACAGTGATCTGACTGACATGAGTAGCTTTTCTTTACTGTAATGCCAAGCCAGGTCAAGCATTTATTTTATGTTTGTCTTTTTTGCTTTCAATAGCTTGCAGCCAGTACAGCCCTGTTTGATTTGACAACTGCTTTCAGAAGTCTATCTAGTATAGAGCAATTTTGCAAAATCAGCCCAGACCCTAGACTTTTGAGGGTTCCATGTTATCGAAACCTATTTAGTTACTGAGGAATCAGACAAAAAGATATTGAAACTGAGGCTAAAAAAAATCAAGTACATAATATCTGAGCATTTTGACAAACAGTCTAGGAGCTCTGACATCATTGCCAGTAAAAAAAATTTACTTTTTAAATAACACAGCAAGTGGCCTTTCTATTGAGTTCTGTTATTTTTTTCATGCTATTAATATTGATAGCCTTTGCTATGGTTTGTTCACAGATATGATTGAGGAAATTATGGGAAAATTGAAAACTTAAACTAGACCAGTAGGGTTAATGAGAAGTGGGCATTTAAGGGGATGCTTATGAAATTTGGGGGAGAATAAGGAGGTTTGAGATTATGGGGCTGAATTTCATATCTAGAAAAGCTAAACTTGAAGATGATCTTCATGAGGAAATCATTAGAAAGTCGTAGTAGGTAAGAAGTTAAGTAGGTTGGGACTGGAGAGATATCATGGAGGTAAGGCGTTTGCCTTGCGTGCAGAAGACGAATGCAGAAGGTTCGAATCCCGATCATCCTATATGGTCCCAGAGCCTGCCAGGAGCGATTTCTGAGTGTACAGCCAGGAGTAACCTCTGAGTGCTGCTAGGGGTGACCCCAAAACAACAACAACAAAACAACCAGAAGTTAAGTAGGTAAGTAGTATAATATATGTGTCAGCATCCCTATTCTTGAGGAAGAGGGGAATGAGATTATAGGAGTATGTGCACTTTTCAGTGGTTTCTAACTCACTAAGAAGACCTACATTTGGCCAGATAGATAGAACAGTGGATAGAGTGCCAGACTTAAACATAGCCAAACTGATCAGTGGGCACCATATATATACACATCTTTGAGTCTCACCAGGAGTCATACCTCAAAAGAGAGTTAAAAATATGTCCTGAGTACTGATGGTGTACTTCTCCAAATCCCCCCAAATGAGAGACTTACCCACAGTAAAATGCTAGGTATGGAAATATAGAGAAAGTGAGAAAAAATGAAAATGTTTAAGAAGTAGAAAAAGCTAGAGCTGGATCTGATAGTTAATAAGAAACTTTAGAATAATTTTTGTGTTTAGGCTTACCATGGTTTTAAGAATTTTGTTATTGTTTACAAAAGTGCGTAACATAGAGAAAAATTTTAAACTGTCAAATAGATTTGTTTAATTTTTCAATCATAGTAATTAAGTATATCTATTTCTTACATTTTTCATAAATGATGGAGATAACTAAAAATGATAGGGGCACAAGTCTTCCAATTCAATTCTGACCTTTATTTTATATGATTTTAATTTTATTTTGTTTTATGAGCCACACCTGGAGAAACTCAGACATTACTCTTGGCTCTGCTCTAAAATGCCAGATGCATTGCAAATGCTCTATCCACAGTGCTATTGCTCTGGCTCCAAATCCAGACCTTTAGATTGTATTCCTCATCAACTTCCAGCATTCCTGCACTATGAAGTGTAGCTATGGTAGTGTCCAAGTACAATTTGGTGGTTTTCCCATACAATGGACACAAAAAACTTGGTGATTTAGCCATCAGAACAGACTTTAAACAGTCTATGAACAGTCCAGAGGAGGACCCTCAAAAGCAACTCAATCTTTCTTTAACCTGATTTCATTTAACCTACCTGAAGATCATTTGCAAAAATGATTGCAGTTTTTATCAGTTCATCTTTTTCTATACCTAAACAAGGATCCCTTCAATGCTTCAAGCATTAATAAATGCTATTTGATTTACATATAAATTTATCTATCCGGCATTTTTCACGCCTAGTCTTTCTGATAGATATGAGTTTACAAAATTTAGTGAACCTATTTAAATAAATGCTGCTCTTATATATTGAATGGTATTCAGCTCAATTATATTTAAATCTTTTGAACATTAACATAGGTACTATGTTTTTCCTATAGGTTTATTTATTACTTTGTTTAATCATTTATTTATTCTAATTAATATTCCAAAGACAATATGTATACCAGTTACACTTAAGTCTGCTCATTTAATATAGCTTTCCATTTTATTTTCTCAATTGAAGCCCATTTTATTTTACTATGCTTAGTTAATTAATTATTTAATTATGCTTTTTGAGCCTCAACTGAAAGTGAACGGGCTTATTCCTAGCTTTTACTCTGCATTCTTGGTGGGACTCAAGAGACCAAATATGTTGCCAAGGATAAAAGTCAGGTCAGCTGAAGCAATGCAAGCTCCCTACCTATTGCACTATCTTGTTGGTCCCAGTGAAGGCCATTTTAACATTAGAAGATGGGGTTTAAAAGAAAGTAAACAAATTGTTCCAAACCTATGATTATTGGTATGCCATTATTAAATTTAAGTTATTCATTCGGAAACCATATTGAAGATAAGAAGAAGAAAAAAAGTAAAATCTGGCTAAATTTACTATTGTTTATTATCTTCAAGTTAATCATTAATATTAATTTGAAATATACTAAGTAGTATATCACATTTAAACAGATTTTCTTAGAACGTACTTTCCCTATATAAGGCAAACTATGAATCATATTATTCATCTTGATTTCTATATTGTCTTGCTTAGTAAAATAAAAGCTGAAATATTTATATGAGATTAAATTGCCTCATTTAGTTATGTGAAATATAAGCATTATAGTAATGTTATATGTTCAAATAACCATGGAATAAACTTAAAAGTAGGAGGGATGCAAATAAAATAAAAAGGGAATGTCAAACA
Source organism: Crocidura indochinensis (assembly GCA_004027635.1). Taxonomy (NCBI): domain Eukaryota; kingdom Metazoa; phylum Chordata; class Mammalia; order Eulipotyphla; family Soricidae; genus Crocidura; species Crocidura indochinensis. Next base: position 3,380 of record PVKC010004381.1, on the reverse strand, counting down.
GATATTAATAAAAGAAAAAAAAGAAAAGAAATACTAGCTAAAATTAGAGAGCAACTCCCAAATAAATAACAAACTTAATAAATTTTAAAAATTTCCCTAAATGTTAATGACCAACTATTATATATTTAAAATGTAATGAATAAATTGATAAAAAAAATCAGTATATATCCCTACAGAAATGTTAATTTAAAGGTAATATATATAAAAAATAAAATATTGACAGAAAACCAAACAAATGGTAATCTAATAAGGTATTTACAGTTAAACTTATATTAGAAAAAATATTTCAAGTTAATAGAGGTAGACAAAATTTTTATTATCTGATAATGAATTGCTTAATAACATGAATACAGCATATTATCTATATGGATATATATGTATATATATTATTTGGGCCATATGTATATACATATGTATACGGTCCAAATAATATAGCAATCAAATAAATGGAGCAATTCTATTGTCTTGTTTTGTTTGGGGATCACACATTAAGGTGCTCAGAGCTTTCTCTTGGTTCTGGGCTCAAGGATAACTTTTGGATAACTTCAAGGATAATTACACTGATATCTATCATAACAAAATGTGACTGAATGAAGGAAGTAGAAAGCCTGTCTAGATTACATGCCGGTGTGGGGTGGGGAGAAAGGACACTTGGGATATTGGTCATGGGAATGCTGCAATGGTGAAGGATTTTATATATATTTTATATACAAATATATATATTATATAATATATATAATATAAAATATATATAATATATAATATATATTAAAAATAAAAAAGAAAAGATAAGGCCTCCCAATTCTTATTACAGGCTGTGTTTTTTTACACTGACTGTATAGAAAAAGGAGGTACAGTAAATGCACCCCATATAACCTCAACAGGCCTATTGCTTGGTCTGTATTGTGAATTGGGGGCCAAAAAAAAAAGGATAACTTCTGGAAGTGGTCAGGGAGCTATTTGCAGTGTGAGGGATTGGATCATGGCCAGCCACTTGCAAGGCAAACTCTTATCCCCTCTACTGTTTCTCTGTCCTAAAGCAATTTATTGATATAAGATTGATACGGACAAAAACACAAGAGAACAAAGGGATTTTGACATAGTGCTTGCAATCATGGTCAATTCAATCAGAAAGAATGAGAAAATGATAGCCGGCAATAACAAGAGAGATTAGGTGATTTTAATAATAATTAGTAGAATAATCTCTCAAGACAACATAATTTTAATTTTTCTCAAATGTGCATAGATCAACACAAGAGAAATCCAGATATTGAGACACATTTGAGTCATAGTGATTATTAATAAATCATACAAGGTATTTTTACAACCATACTATTATAAAACTATAAATGAACTACAAAATGAAAACTGGAAAAATTCAAGCATATGGAATTGAAATAACATGCCTGTAAATAACTACTAAGTTCACTGGGAAAATAAAGAAGAAATTTCAAAATAAACTTTGAGATAAATAAATGTTACATTTTTATTTTTATTAAAAATAAAATCAAAATACACAGTTAAGTTTTACATTTAAATCAATTTGGAAAATGAATAAATAAATATAAAAATTAACAAAAGTAAGAAAACAATAAAACTTGGAGTAGATTAAAATAGAAACCTAAAAAGGCAATTAAAATGATTGAAAACATTTATTGGTTTCTCAAAAACATAAATAAAATCTGGAAGCTTTATTTCAGAGATTCAAATTTATATTTATTTAAATATTGACATAATATAAATGTTAAGTAACAAACACATGTTCTATATATTTACTATGCATAGAAACCAATGGGAGAAATTAAAATAATAAGAGATACAAAGTGTAAAAAGAATATGACTAATTATATAATACTACATATATTACACAAAATATTCATTCAAAGGATCAATGTGCATCATTGCACATTGCAACACAGTACAATAGCTAAAATATGAGATCCTTATAGATTTAGACAAATAAATAAGTAGGTCATCAAGATGTGCAAAGAAGAGATACAAAATTTAACAACCAAACAAAAAAAATGTGACTTTCTAAGTGTCAGGCTGAGGGTGACATTTGGGGGTCTGGGTAAGGGAAGGGAACCTAGGAATAACTGGTGGAGAAAAGATGACATAGGTGGTGCAATTGGTGCCAAAATATAATAAATTTACCTAAATCTAAACTGTCTAAAACTTTGTTGATGGTGCTTTAGTGTAATTTTTAAAGATTATTTACAAATGTGAAATATTAAAGAATGAGATCTTTTAGGCAAGACTTGATCTTTATGTTTTATTTTTGTACAATATATGTGCTAGAACTTCATCCAGTAAAAACATACCAAGAAGCAGCATTTCAGCATCCAGCAATGAAAGTTACATGGAAATAGCAAAACTGTTTAACTGACACGGAGTTCAATTCGAGTGTCCATTAATAAACTGTGTAGCAACTCAGCTGAACAGGGTTGTATGGAAAGAATTTTGGATAGGTTACTACTTCCCTAAAAAACAGCATAAACAACTAGCATGACAATGTTAAAGAATGAGAGAGGTAGAATGCCTGTCTCAAATACAGTCGGGGGCGGGGGGGACAGGGGGCATTGGTGGTGGGAATATTGCACTGGTGAAACGGGCATATTCTGTTTATAACTGAAACCGATCTACAATCCTGATTGAAATCATGGTGCTTAAAGATTTTATATATTAAAAAAATGCTTGTCCATATATAAACTGGATGTTAACTAGATTTATTATGGTGGTTATTTCACAAGATATACACATGAAATTATTGTGTTGTGCACATGAATCTATATCATTTTTGTGTCAAATACATCTAAAATTTTTTAAGGGAAGGAAAGATGATAAATGATAAAAAATTGAAGAAAAAATAAATCCTAAATAAAAAAACAGCATAAAGATAATGGATTATTATAGACAAAAATACCGCTCAAGTAATAGGTTACCTGATTTTGCCACATTTGACCAGAGTATACAATAGAGTTTCTGGAGAATAAGTGTAGATGTTATTGGAGGGCTTAATTTTTTTTAATTTTTAGGCCACACCCAGATACTCTCAGGGCTTACATCTGGCTTTGCCCTCAGGAAACACTCTTAATGGTGCTGGGAGTACCAAAGGTAGTACTAGTATTGGGACATGAAAATACATGTGCAAGAAAATTACTCTCCATGCTGTTTCATCTCTCTGACCCCAGGAATACTCACATTTAGAAAACACAACTAATACAGTTTATCTCATATCCTAGAAAATTAATTCCTCTGGAATTAATTAATATATCTTTGATATGGTATTTTATTTGTCTATAACTTTATATATACTTTTGTCTTCTTTATGAGGAGCTTCTATTTTGAAGAAACTTCTATTTTGTATGCTTTATAAAATG